>AYEL01080300.1:0-121382 GCA_000484575.1 Olivierus martensii
ATTATTATTAAATTTATTTTATTTGATAAATTGTAAAATTAAGGGAAATTTTGCAAAAAAAAAAAAATTTTCATTATATTTAAAGGAATTTGTTCTTTTCAAGCTTATCATTTGGTGGAATTTTTGATTTTAATAAACTTACATGCTTATTATATTTAGATTTTTTTTTTCTTAAACTTCTTAAAGCGAGAGAGAGTTGGCGTAATTTATAAATTTGTGATTGGAGAAAGAGAGCTTTGTAAAGAACGTTCCTTAATCACTTCTTTAATCACCTTTAATTAATTGCTGTACTGAGATCCATCGTAGCGCGAAATGAAAAGACAAACCGTGTCTAAAGACTCCTCCTGAGATGCTCAACTGGCTTAAAGCTGGGAATATGTTTTACTCTCGTCTTTGCTCATAGTATGTTTTAGCTTCGAGATAAGCACTGTGACTTCTTTAGTGATTGATCACTGTCGCTACAAGCGAGAGATTGAGAAGCTACTGCTAGAATAGGAATGTGTCAAATGACATGGATCCGTGACAGATGTTCTTCTAGGAAAATAGCATTTCCGACACCGAATACTAATAACTGTTGAGAATATATTATACATTCTTTTCTGACGGTTCCGACCACTTCATTTTACGTTTGGGATTGAAGAATATATGTACACTACCAATTTTGTCTAATACTTTCTTTCCAATTTCGCATTTTTAGCTTCACTAGTTGAGTAATGGATTGGTATCATGCATTATCGTGTCACTGACAGGTTTTTATTAAATGGCGGAATTATTTATACTGATCCTAAACCAAAATTTCTTTAAAAATCTTATTAAATCATCCTTTGACCAACTGTAAGGTAACTGTTGCATGAGATTAACGCATTTGCACCACTAAAGTACAGTTTAATTTTTTAATTTCACAATTTTAAAATAAATTTTAAGCTTTTCTGTAAAGAGAACTGATTTTTGTTAATCCTTTTAGCTTCTGGATCTGTATGATGGATCGCAGCAGTGCACGATGGGAAGAAGATGCGGATTCGTGCGACTGCCCGGATCCTCCTCCTCCTCCTCAATTCGCTCTTCCTCCTCCTCCCGCTCCCGCATCTTTGGAGGAATGCAAGACTGGTTACGAATACGAACTACACAATTGCAGAATGGAACCAATCCGAGAAATCTACACGCCTCCTAGCTTTCCACTTCTCCCTATCTTAACAGTGTGTTCGTCCGTAATTGTCGTTGCTCTTCTTGTTGCCATCTACATCTTTTGGAGGTAAGTTTATTCGTATTAAAAAAATACACAATCACACTTCATGCCTGCTGTATTTTATTACACAAAAACTAGTTTGGGAAATTATCATTTAATCTTATCAAAATTATAAACGTATATTCGTCGTCACCGATTTATTACTTGTTACGTTAATAACTAATCGCACTATCTGAAAATAATACGACTAGTTTATATCAAATACTAGTCGTGCATGTGCTACGAAATATACTGCATTCGAGTTTATCGAAAATGGGCATAGACCAAAGTCAGTTGACAAGTGCGACAAATGTTGACATCGTGGACTATTCAATAAATCCCCCGAAGGCTGTAGTTACAACATACAAGCCAAAACTTAAAAAAAATCTCTATCGAGTAAATAACAATCCCCAAACAACTTAAATCTTTTGTTAAAAAAATAAAGTCGAATAAATTGTTCAGACAATTCTAGAAAATACTTTTTATCTTGTTTAAAAACATGCAATTAAATCACAATACCGGATATTTTCCATCGAAACTATTACGTTAACCTTTTATTATCAATATATATTTAATATTTTTTATTTTTATAATTTAAAATTGGTGATAATCCATCAATCGATTTATAATTTAAAAGTTTTTGTTGTCTCTTAAAAGCATTAACATTTCCGCCATATGTTACTTATGAAATATTTACTAAAAGAAATACAGAGCGCACACACTCACATACATATATATATACTGTATATAAAGAAAAGAAAGCAATCATATTTATATACTGTATATATATGTAATAATCATAACCAGGAATAGAATTGCCGCGGTAGTGACGTAACCGTGACGTCACTCATTGATTATGAAAGGAAACGACCGCACGTAACTATAGCAACGGGTGTGTGATGCCGACAGATGCAGTTTCAATAAACATGGACCAACTCTTCTATCGAAGAATCAGTGTTTGAAAGATGCGCTTCCGTACGACATTCCATTATAAACATCTGTTATCGAAAATTTTAAGCAGAACACATTAAATCGAATCAGAAACTTCTCATTATTGTAAGTAGTAGGGATATTTATCCATAACTTTACGACTTGTTGCATTTGAACTTACTGCTCAGAACATTAAACAAGCTGATTGAAATCAACGTTATAATTTTGCTCTTTACAAAGAAGAAGGGTTCAAAGTGCCAGGCAATTAACTTAATTAGAGTTATCTCATTATGTACCTAAGATAAAACTCAATAATTTCTTGACGATAATATATATAAATCGGTCCGACTGAAGTGGACTGTCTCCTTTAGTCCAGCTCGACTGGCGCCTTTTATAATTCGACATTACATCGATCCGTCTCTGTATTCTTTCTCTCTCTATGTCAACTTAATTGAGAAACTTTGTGCTAATTAATTCATTACCCAAACTGGGACCCTCAGGGCGTGGAATGCACTCTTATCGCACCCCTAGGGAGTGTCGTTCTACTCGGCGTGACGTCATTTCCGTTAGAGATAACACGTAAAGACCAATGCCATGCCTTCTTCCTTCCTTGCAAGGTAGATGGTAACGATGGTAATTGGACGAGCCGGTCTCGAATGAATTCTCAGACACGTTTCGATGGCTCGAAGAAGTGAAGACGTAAACACGAAATTAATGTTACATAATACGTTAATACTCTATAACTAGTTTTAATGGCAATTTTATAATTTTCTTTGCGTTACAGCTCAAAATTCTTTCGTTCTCTCTCAGGAACTGCTGTCAATATCTTCATTTTAAGTCTCCGAATTATGTTAGGATCACCATACTCGTATAAAAACCGAAAAATGGACACACCTAGAAACGCGATTGCAATAAATTACGAAAAATTACATAAATTTAGTTTTAATCTTAATAGTTGATAGTTGACATTTCATCGATGGTAGAAAATTCGACTCACTGCCAACTTGTAATTGCTTTAAAAATTACTATAATATATTCATTAAGTCGGTTAATATTAAAGATTATTAGAGAACATAAGTTTATTCGGTAGCTATAAGCAAAAACCAATAGGCCCACATATATAGATGTGTAGTTATCATCGAGATCCAAACCTCAATTAAACTTCTGGTCAATACCACAACTAGGTAATGTACAATGTATAAAAACCAAAATTAATAAAGCCAAACTCATTAATATAAATAATTTAACCTTTCGCTATTATATCTAGCGTCTAGTGTATAAGCTATTAACGTCTATTATATTATATAGCCGAAAGCTTAATATGTTCTAAGTATAGAATAATTCAGGCAAAGTAATGATTTAGTCGCCCCAATCATTCATATTTTATGATATTCTCCAATCAATAGTGTAGATTATGGTATTTGTAATTAGATCTAGTCAATTGTGTTAGAGAATAATCAAAATGATAAATTTTATTCAAAGCATCGTTACGATTTTTGCATGTTTTAACCAACCAATTAAAATTTTTTTTAATCGATTTTCCGACATATTACGCAGTATTATTATATACACTGGTTTGTTTTTAACGACGATTTGTCGTTATTCCGATAGTAAAAATGGCAAATAAGTAAAAAGGAAAAAAGACTTGGTAAAAGACAACATCCATAAGTCAGGAAAAGAATTCTTCTTTAGTCGATAGCTGGTACGAAGAACGAAGAAGAATAGAAGAATGTGATGGACACTAGAATAAGATGGTGATTATACGGTTGGGCTAGTCAAGGAGGGTCCAACAGTCCTTCTGCTCTACCGATTCACGTCAAAAATCCGTAACATACCGGATCGAGATGCTTCACAGTCGAGAGACCGAAATATCTCAGAAAAATAAATTAAAAAATAACTAAACGGAAAAATAATAATAAATAATTGATAATTTAAATGGCAACAGTAAAGAGAAATTAGTTAAAATGCGAGCGGTCGATTATTCGAATAATTAAAATTTTATTTTGTCAAGGCAAACCACAAAAGCTAATTGAATGTTTGAATAAATTATAGATAAACGGACAAAAATGAATTTTTATTGTTTGTTGATGTAATTAATTTTACCATTTTTACCAAATGTTTTCAATTTGTCGTATTTATATATTTTAGTTACATTTCCACTACGATTACTTTTTTTTATGTAATTTTAATATTCTTCTTTCTCATTTTTATTACAATTATCTAGCGTTAAGCATAATTTAATAAACACCTCCGAGCTATTTTCTTTAAAGCAACAGTTATCGCATCTATCAACTTACTATCTCCAACATTAAGTTTTAACTGTAAAAAAATCGCTTATACTTAAAGTTCGTATTATTTATGGTATAATAAATAAATCTCTGATTTTATATAAATTTATAATGAAATCTTTCGTTCTTTAACGGATCGATATAGGTTTTAGTAACAGCTCGTACTAATTACTGGAAAAAAATCGATATTTTCTAATTTTTAATTAGTAATTTAAATAATTATATTTGAAATTTAGAAATTAAATTTTCCTTTTAATGAGACGAAGGGCAAAAATTTATTTTAAATTTGAGAAGCTAGTCTCTCCGATATTATTTTTGTTTCTGTTGTGATGTTTAGCGTGGCCATTGGCGTTATAATCATAAATTGGTTGATATGGTATGACTTTAACTATCTAAATCATTCAATTAATAATGGAATTCCTGTAGGTACTTGGAACAATTAAGTGAATGTACTTTAATCAACTCGACAACGGAACATTTGTTGAATAGAACTCAAGAAAAATAGAGTTGGTGTGATTCGCATACTTGATCGTCTCTTACAATACAATTAGGATACACGTGTAATCTGCTAAATGGAGACGTACTACACTCTCTCGATAAAAATAAAATGGAAACTTAAATCCTAGTTAATATCCAATTTTTTAAGCTTTAAAAATTGAAAAAAATTATATTCCGAGATAATTATTTCCCTTTCTGTAATAAACTGTCATTTTATAACATATTAGCCAAGTTTTTGGTGTCATCTCGAGTCATTACTTTCAATCTCTCAGAAGTTAGTAGAAGCAATTTGTTGGATATAATCAGTTGGAATTTTCAATCTTCTTTTTCACTATCTGATGGATTTTTATCATAATCGACTGGGATATCAGTATTGGCATGGTGGAAAGATGGAGAGAAAAGATGTTCGTCCAAGCTTTTCCTCAATTTTTGATCCGAGATTCTCAAAAGAAAGATGAAAGATCCGAAACTAAATTGGAGCCTAGGTTATCATCCAATTAAAATTTTATCAGCTTTCTTTAAGAAAAGGATGAGAAATTTATTTTCTTTAAGCTTCGGAGTGATAAAATTAATAAAATTCTTGCCTTCTTTATATTAGTGTTGCGATAGCCGTAAAAATTCAGATTTTTTTTCTCGTTTTAAAAACCAATATTTTCATTATTCTAAAAAACAGCCGAGAAAATTATTCTATATCTATCCGAATAGTATGAAATAATAATAAATATTGTTTTAATGCTACAAAAAAAAATCACAAATTTGATTGCAACAAAACAACATACGCTATAAAAAGAAAATAACAATTTATGTAAGCCCTCTTACTGAGATGATATTTGTGTCTGTGTTTTGAATAATTTTCTATTTTTATTAAAAGTTTAAATTTTCTTTGTGTATCAACGATATTACTAAGAATTTTATCGATTATCCAAAAAGATGGAGTGATAAATTCCTGTCACTCACTCTGTTTGTCGCCAGGAATACAGTTTAGCAATGCGACATATAAGGAATATCAATTTTACCAGCAACATAAAAGACGAAGCTGCAGATTCGATTGTGATCTAGAAAGAGAAACTTCTTTTTATCAAATACAGCTGCGGATGGACTAGTTTCCATAATAAGACATCAAAGAAAACCAAAATTGTAAAGAAACTGGGAGAGAGAGAAAGATTTTAACCGTATTTTTGTAATCTCAGAAAACTTTTTGATAACGAAGACGAGACTATTTAATTATCATCATATATCTGGATTTTTCGGTTATAAGCAAACACATTTATATATATATATTATTAAATAAAGTTATACAGTACACCATTGAGATAACAACAAAAAAGTTGTAATTGGATGATACTCGAATTGTTTCCAAACTTTAAAATTATTTTATATACAATTTAAAAAAGAAACCCATTACCGAAGTCTGTTGTATTTCTTCTAAAATGATTTATTATAAAAACAATTTTTATTGGAAACAATATTTTTATATTCTCGAAACGTATTTTTTAATAAAAATGAGATAAATTTTATATAAATTCAACTTCATCTAAAAAAGAATCTTTATTTAATATTCATGAAAAGCTTGTTTCGAAATTTTTAAACGCATATAAATTTAGAATATTCTTCTGAATTCAAAGTTTTCTTAACAAATCTCGTTGTTAATAGATTCTTAGGTTTAGATTTTATAAAATATAACCGAAAATTTTCCGTAAATTCTAAATTATAAGTCAGCTTTTAAAACATATATGTTTATTTGTAGTACAATTGCCAACTTGAAAGAAGAACTTGCGAAATTAATGAATAATGATACGAAAGGATACATTTGGAAAGCTTTAGTCGCTTCATTTTATTATATTTATTTATTTTCGCAAGTTATTTGAAGATCCAACCGAAGAGCATTAGTATCGAAATTCGGGTAAAGTTACGACATTCTAACAAGAAGACTTTTTTAAAATTGAAAATACAAAGCATGGTTTAAAAAAGAAAACAACACAAAGTTTGGCAGTGGGCCAAACTTATTTTTGAAAACACACATGAGCAACAGTAAAGCCAGGTAGTAGTAGAACCTTTTCCGAATGTTTTGCATGACGATGTTTATCTGGTATCTGGATACGCATGATAAGTGGAAGGAAGATCGCATCCACGCTGAGAAATTTCAGCTTCTTTATAAATGACATCGACGTTCTCTGATCATTAACAAAGCTAAAAAGGAAAATAGAAACATTACACTTTCCTTTCGCTCATTACGCTTTTGTAGTATTTAATCGTTACGTCTATGACTTTTCATTAATTAGATTAAAGAGATGTTTAGAAGAAACAACATTTTGGTTAATAATTATTTCAAAAAAAGCGTCGAGGGAAAAAAAATTTACAAATCGATTCTGATAAAAGCCAAAGTATTGAAGGGGATTTGAAAGAGGTGAGGTTTCAGTTCCTTGTTGCTAGGCGACCAACTAATTACTAGAGCCTGTCGTTCACATGACTGAGACGAAGCCATTGAAGCATATGCGAAGAACGTCGACGGTTGAAGTGATTAGAAGTGATTTTCGCACTTGGTTCCATCAACTCCGAGGCTTGCGGTGAAGCTACACTCCAAGGGCTTCCACGTCAGACTAAAACAAACGCAGCGAATCGGGTGTGAAAATCGTTATTGCACGGAAAAACGTTGACCTTTATCTAACCAGAGAAAATTGCTTCACCGTCTCTGATTGGAAACGTCGTTATAGACCATTCTGAAAGTGGCAAAAGAAGAAATTTTTACGAAATTTACGTAGAGATTCTTGATCATTGATGCGGTTTCGAGAGAAATTCCAATACAATAGACAAGAGAATGAATGCATCATTAATTAGGAGGAGATGGTAGAAAGACGATAGAGATGAGGGCGGAGAGAAGCTATCCACCCCGTCGCTAACATGCTTCGCATCCATCAATGTGATCGATGTTTCAGACACACCAAATCGACATCAACCTCTCCGGACTTGTCGTCTAGCTTCCCCTACCATCAGTTGGTTCGAGCCTTAACAACTACCCACCCTCCATATTATGAAAGTTTAAATACATTCTAATAATGGAGCAGTGTATTTAAAAATTTATAAAAACGAATCGAAATTTCAACTGATCGAATACGTGACGATTAAAAAAATGCACGTACGTGTTTTCGATGTTTTTTGTTACACGATCGGTCCTGTCACTACTACGTCATTGTGGTTGGGCTAATGAACTCTTCCAGCTATGTTGAATCAATGAGTAATATAGCCCACCCCTTCTGGCGGGGAGATTTTAATGATGTCTATAAATCTGCTAGAGAGGGGGTGGGACCGTAAATGACGGTCACGCACGGAAAATATCGATCCCCATTACGACTCCATCTGTGTGCTACTTCCTCTCCTGTTCCTTCGGCTTGTCTTAAACGAAAATACCGACTTTTTCCTGTTTACAAACATTAACCTGTATATGTCGTTTTTGAAAAGGCAAAAATCACTAGCAGCGTCGTAATGCAAATGAGTTAATTTATAAGTCTAATTTATTATTAAAAAGTTTTATAGGAATTATATTCTAATAATTATCAACCTTAGTGACAGAAGTAGTTGTACAAGGTGGCTTTAAGTAGAAGAGGTGATTTTAAAAACGCTAACGTCAGCAGCGATAATTATCTTTGAATTAGTCGGTTGATGGAGCTAGAAGGAAAATCAGAATTGACTTTTGAACAAGTTGGACGAATGCCTGTATAAATGGACCTAATTGGTTGCGAGCCACTTCGACCTGTAGACTACAACAACAGCTTTTGGAACCAAGTAAATTGGTGACAGTCCCTATTAACTTTTCGCAAGTTTATTCTACTTAAATTAAACTATCACTAGAAAATTTATACGTTTATTTAATCAGCGAGCACGATTCCAACAAAGTTTCACTTATAAAATATGTCATGTTGGAAAATCGATAGCAATATTTAATTTTGGATAATTTAACCTTACACTAAAACTGATAATTCGTCATTAACTCACACCAATTCGTATGGTCTTTGAATATTTTACAACGAAACAAAGTTAATTAAACATTTCAGTACAATTAATCGAGTAATATAATATAAAGTTACGGCCAACTAATTGCAAAAATATAAATACACAATTATCCGATTTGAAGTGACGTAATGATAATCGCATGAAATCTTAATAATCGTGGTGTGGCTAGACCGGGATAACTGACAGCTTACAATCCATATACATAATCAATGCTATTTATTGCTGTCGAGAAATTCTGTCCTTATTCCAGCAAGAAGACATCAACCCCTTTAAATAAAATATTTACTTTAATATACTCCTATGTCTTAAATATTTAATCATTAGATGGAGTTAAGCAATGCGTGTGCCCCAGGTGGAAGTTCTCAATCGATTCTTCCATCACATGTGGTTTACACCCCTAGAGATAAAATTCTTCCAGATTCCCTTCACTCTTCCTAACATTTCTAAGTGTTTATTAAAAATATTAACTGACCATGCACCAGTTCTGATTATATTAATTTTATCTAACATCCTCTAAAAACCTTTTACCACTTAAAATCGAATTTAATTAGTTATATCGTAACGATTACAAATTTAACTATAATTATCATATATTAAGCTAATTCAATTTATATAGTCGACTCTATATTATATAAATTATTCATTTTAATCTAATAAAAGCCACTTAAACAGATTTATGACAGTTGCCAGTTCATCAGTCTGTATGCAATCGGAATTAGCATCATTCAGTCGACATTTATAGATTTTCTTTCTTTACTGATTTATGGAAAAAAAACTTGTTATTTTTGTGTAATTAATATCGTCGTCGGTAATCGCCATTCGATATAAATAGGAATTAGCAAACATTATCGGTGTTAGTTGCGAAATATTAAATTGGAACAAAAATCGATTTTTGCCAGACCGATTTAGATCTAAGAATTTTAAAATTAATAAGTAGACGAATTGCGGCATTTAATATCATTTTTATTCTTTAAAGCAATTTAATTTATGCGTAGAGTCAGCAAAGCCATGCCATTAATCAGTCAAACACTTCATTTGGACTATAATCAATAATGTGCATTCTGCTGATAACATTCTTTCTTTACAAATAATTACAAGATTAAGTAGGTGCTAGATTTTATTATCAAAATAAATTAATGCTGAAAAATTTAATGAACAATTAATAAAATATCTTTTTTAAAAATTAAGTTATATATATATCTACATATATTTTGTATATTATTTGAAACTTTGTTATAATAATTACACTTTACTACAAATTTGGATGATAAATTATTTTCTTAATTATCTACGTTCTCGAATAATTTTAGTATGAAAATATTATGCATTTAATGTTAGGTGACGTTAATCATTTTTGAGTTACGCGTAATGAAATGAAGACATTTTTTATTTTTATAACGCGAATAAGAAAAAATTCTTGTTTTTCCTATTCTCCAACCTGCATATTTATGAAAATTACTTTAAACACGCAGTTTGATTAGATGACAATCGAGAGATGTTTTGTTATTACTTTCTTTTAAAAGAATGAGATTCATTCCTGACAAAAACATACGTGGACATATAGATTAAGTATAATAAAGAAAATGCAGCATTGCGTGACTTTTTTCTAATCTTTCACGTTACACGCGAGGTTATTGCTTTTTTTTCCGTGAATATTTCAGTCAAAATAAGTCAAAAGCCCATACGCTAATTTGTTATCTAAAGCATTCTTATCGTATCTGTTAAAAATATTTTCGACTTGTAAGGATTATGTTTACGTCTTCTCGACATATTTAAGGTTTAATAACTGCCAGTTATATTTTTCGACTGGGTTCTTCTTATCATTTACCGATAAGAGTTAAACTATATCGAATATAATCTATAGGCATTTAAAAAATGTAAATTTGCAGAGGTGATTGATACGCAACTCCGATATTTAGTAAACTCTACTTACAGCCACTTTACATGCACGTAGAAGTTTCTATCAGTGAAGATTATAGACAACTAAAATATTTTAGAACTGATTAAAAAAAGAGTTTATTATCTGTTTAATATCTTAAGGAGAAATTGTCGGATAAAAATAAGAATAAGCTTATTTTTTGTTATCAAGTTGTGCTTTGATAACATAATAAGTAACAGGTATCTAAATCTGGCTTTGAAATGTCGGTAAAATAAAAAGTAATTCGGAAAGAAGAAATTACTAAGGGAATCTTAGTAAAATCTTCAAAAGAAAGAAGGAAAAAAGAAATGGAAATTAATTTTGACAGTAAACTGGATCAAAAAGATATATCTGGAGAGTATGGCGATCTGTTTGGATGGAAAAGGATTAATGATTTAAAGGATGCGGCTTCTTTCGTGACCAGATGAGTCCAGAAAAGGATGTGTCGGATACTCGTCTCGTCTCGCTTCGGGTAAATGGATTGATTTGAGTTTTGTTGTTACTAACTTTGTAGTTTTGATAAACTTATAGATAAAAACATCCCAAAGGAGAGAGAGAAGGCCTCTATCTGAAGGCGAAAAAATACGTAGTTTAATAACGGAAGAAATTTAGATAGACTACATTTACTGGCAAAAATGTCATTTACATTCAATATAGCTTATATTTTTAAGTTTAAAATTTATACGATAGCGTCGAGTGCCTCAAACAGAAAAATAAAAAAGATTTTCATATTTTGCCGTTACGCTTAATAGATTTATACAGAATCTACATAATTTCGAAGTTATTCTAATAATTAAAGATAGCCATTATGACTAGGCGTAAAGAATAATGTTTAAATTTTTGGAATTGTATAAAAATCTGGAATGATTGCATCGACTGGCTGTAAGAGAAAGTGGGTAATTAGAGAAAATATAATAAATAAAGGCGTGTAGGATTTCTACAAGCGTACCGACTACTGCCGTGATAAGACAAAGGGTAAATCGGTTTGGTTCGTGTACTGTTGGTTTCTGGATACACGCTAGAAGAACTAATGTCTTCCCTTTATGAACACAGTCTGTATCAGACGAACTGGCGTCAGCCATCGTGTAGGCGACACAAGACTTGAACGTCAATGAGCCTACAGTAGAGATCTGCTCCCTACTACATCTGAACTACCTCGATCATTCATTATCCTTTTATGATCCGTGCAATTTTTTAAATTTTATTCCTATTTTTATCGACTCTAATTTCGTATTCGTAAGAGTTCTACGCTCAAACAATGTTATAGGTGAAAGTTCTTTATTCGGTCTTTGGAAGGACATCGGAAAATTAGCTAGAATGTTCTATACTTGCGCAAATGTTAAAAAGAAGAAAGATTCTAAATAAATTCGAAGGAATACGGGCTAAAGCGCAACAAGAAGTGTAAGCATAATTTCCAAATTCGCAATATTCTAATAGCGAAAAATCATTTTTACAGAAGCAGAAAGGTTAGAGAGAGATAATAAACACGATGTTCAGAATTAATTGGCCTTCTTCAAAGAAATTGAAAAAATAAGAGGTTTATGTTGTGAAGAAGGGGAAGAGCGAGGGGTAAAGATAAGCTAACACAATCAATTATTCACGTCATGATTCAGCAGTTACTCTCCAGCTATTTACTGCATAATTTAACGGCTACTTCAATCTGTTAGACACACACAAAGTCAATTTGACCTCAGTTTTAAACTAAGAGATGAGGTCGATGACCTTAGAAATTTACAAATGTCTCTATATTCTTAATTTTCTCTCTCTCTCTTTTCTTTCTCTTCTGGAAGATATCCTGTGATGTGCGTTAACTAAAGAAAAAAGCCGTTGTATGTTTTCTTCATTGTATCTTTTTTTATAAAAAGAGAGAAAATAAATACAAACTGAGATAAATAGATTAGAAAAAAGAAAATAGCTCTTAATGAGATTTTTATTACGAATTAATTCAATAATATGATAATTTCAGTTTATAAACAGTTTATTATCTTATATCTAATTAATTTATTTGTAATTACGATACATTTCTGAATATTACAAACATTTTTGTTTGAAAGAAGACTTAAATTTGAGAATATTAGTTATAAAATTTGTGATGCGAGATTAAATTCCGCAAAGAATGAAAAAAGAAACGAGTTAAAAATTTAATTAAGATTTTTACAATTTTAAAACCTTTATAAAATGGCTTATCCTTCGAAGTTCGGTTGAAATTATTGGAATTTTTTGTTTCCTGTCTTATTAAAGGAGGAGAAAAAATAATAAATTTATTTTTTTTACTCCTATGGTGGCTCGATCGAAATACTTATTATAACCGAGATCAGATTTCTGGGGTTAGCTAAGGAAAACGTTTTCCGATAATGTCAGGAAAAGAATATGAAGCATTGAAGAAAAAAATTTAAAATTCTTTATTTCTCCCATCCCGTTGGCTATCGATCGAATGTCAGTCTACCTCCGAAGTCATCCTGCATCTAGGAGTTGAAACCGTCCAGTGTTGAGCTTAGTCGAAGGAAATCTATAAGTGAACTGTCACAAGTTGGAGTGAGTGGTAAAAGTCTTTACAATTTTCTTCAACAAGAAAATCCATACTTATACTTCACACTAGATTGGTTTTCCCAGATTTCCCATCCTGTGTGGCTCCCGCAATGATACGATACGATCTCCCCAAATATCGAAGTGATGTGTAGTTTATAAATAGAATAATATCGTTTTTTTCTTCTTATCTTACAACACTTTTACCGTGATTTACTTTTTACCGTGATATAGCGAGCTTATTAAAATTATAGGATAAACATAAAATTCTCACTAGTATCGCTGTAAGAATCGGTTTATATTAAAAGCCTATAAAAAAAGTATTAAATGTTCGGTGGAAAGATTTTTTTTAAATTTGCTTTCTAGCTGTCTATTGTGAAGAGAATACGGTAGAAATAAAATTGAATTTTTTTGGTTAGTTTATAGAATTTTTTAAAATATGTTTATGTTTTTTAACTCGGGTGTTCCGTGTATGGCGACGAGTTACTATATATGTATTCTCATTTGCTTACAAAGTGAATTTTTGTAAGTAGATGCAAGCAATACCATTTCTATTCAGCGCATCTGCATATGGTTATGCTGAACGAGGAGGAGAGAGATGTTGTGACAATGTTAACAGAAAAAGTTGTTCCTCTAAGATGGAAACGATGGTTACAGGATGGAACTCTTCACGATTTCCATATTTCTTTTATCGGTGTATTTCGAATAAAAAAAGTATATTTCTTTCTGCAAATTACTATTTTATTCATCATAAAAATGTTCTAAATAATAAATGTTACATTTAATGAGAGTGTTTCCATAAATTTTACTTTAAAATATCACTTATCTTATGAAAACAAGTTTATATATTATAATTCTCAACTGTTCTCTATGATAACATCTTTTAAAAACTTCACCTTTTGATAAATTCTTCATCTGATACATATAAAATCTTTAATAGCAAAGTTTTTATTTAAATTTTTACCATAAATTTTCCTAACTTAAATTAAGAGTTTGTTTGAAACTAATTTATCATCAAATTCAAAAGTTACTTTTGAAATCCTCTCACAAAATTCAACTCGAATATTCTATTGTAGACATTTTCAGAGATAGAGGTAAAACTATGCATCTAACATTAGATATGAAAGAGAATCGAGACGAATGAAAATTTTAACACAAAAATTTTTTCCGCATGTATTGACTAGTTAATAGCAGGATGTGAGAGTTATCAGTTAAGAGCACGTACATGTTCCTTCGTCATATTTGATTCAAGATTTACATGGCAAATAAATAAACTAAATGAATGTAAATTATTACTAACAAGATCACAATATACAAGTTCAGAATGGAATAAGATCAAAACCATGAAAAATAAGAAATAACGGCTTAAAATCCAATAAAAGAAAGGCTACGAGCGCACTTTTGTTATCTCTGTTTCTCCTTTCATAGACGTGACTGTAAGCAAAATATAAGTATAATAAGTATATTGTTTATACATTGTACTTCTCTAAACAATATGAGCTTCCTTTCCATGTTAACATCTACTTGTCAGCTGTTTTCATAGGCAAAATGGTATAGCACGAACCTCTGAAAACATTTTTATCTGTTGTTTAGAACCCGATGTATTACCAGCATTTATAGTATCATTTTTATAACTTACAGAAGAATAGCAACAAACGTGACGTTCTATCAAATGTTGCAGAAAACTGCTTTCGTTGCTATTCTACTTTTTCTTATTAGATAGTCATACAAAAACTCGTCTCTCGTGTTACTAAATATTAAAAAATAAAGAATAAATAAAAAGAAAAAATTAGTTATATTTTATATTAAGAAAAAAAAACTCGGTGATAATTCAAGGCCAGTATGTCTGTCACTAAAATTATAAATGTTCGATAACGTCTATGGATATCATTAACCAACATTTGATGATTATTATGCGATTTTATTTAAATGATAATATTTTCATAACTGCTTAATTTAACAATAATTATAAATTTCGATAAGTAAAGAGGTTTAAATAAACGAATGAGTATTTATTAATCGATTAAAGACCGATTTATTATTCATTAATGGGATGAAGAATAATATCAAAACATTTGATTTTATGGTTTCTTAGATAAACAACTCGAATTCTTTATTAAGTTTTTTTGGAAAATTCTAAAACTAAAGGAACCACTTCCATCAGTTCGGAATTATATATGTCATATGTTACTTTCTCGCGCGTGACTCTCGCTCACGCCAAGTTAAAGTCGAGTAGAGAAACTTTTGTGATAATTCTTTCTGCAAATCCTTCAGAGAGAGTATTTCACGCCCTTTCTCGTTTTAATTCTTTCCCGCTTTTGTTTTTAGAAATCTCAAATGGCATATAACTATCGTAAACACGATTTGATTGTCAGTTAAATGGAATTATCTAGCTAAAACATTCTTACACCACTTTGGATTCGTATTTATTTTTAGTTATTTCCCCTCCCAACGTTTCTTCTCGGATAATTCGAAATGTTTCACGGATTAAATCGGACTTTTCGAATTTAAATTTAAGCATTTTTATTATTATTATAGATAAAGGAATGGATATTATAGAATTATTGCTGTAATATTTTCAGACATAAGAAGAAAGTACAAAATTTTTTGCCAACGAAAACAGAAACGTCAGGACGATGTGAGTTACCTAATCCAAATGGAGTTACTTATGATGATATGATCATCAATCATCATCCAATCCGTCTCCCTCCTCAACCTGGGATTGACACATCCAATCTTCCTCCGTGTCAGGTAGATTTATATCTTTTTTCTTTTTTAAATCTTACATTAATAATAATAATTATTATTATTATAATTGAGAAGAGAATTTTGTTAGATTTTGTCTTGGTTTTTTATCGAGTTTCGAGATGTTTGAGTTTGTCCGAAAGAAACACCGTCTCTTCAAAAATATTTTAACCGAAATAGTAGTGATTTTAAATGTATAAGACAATTCCGAGAGTTGAATTTTGTTAAAAAAGGAAAAAAAAATAAAATCCAATTTTAAAAAAATCCAAATCCAATAAATGAGGGAGTGACTAATATCTCTCGCGAGAATCGCAGTCTCGTAAAACAGTAAAACACTTTTTCTCCAAATGAAGACATTAGAAAAAAGAAAACAAGTAGCTTCTTATCTCTTTTTCCCAGACGTCTCACAATTCATGGCGACCAGCGTTCGCTTATGGCGCATTGAGTACCGAACTGCGAGCGCATATACAGGTGGCAACGTCATCGTTGGTGGAAGCATCGCCTCGATGTCAGTATGCCCATCGTAATTAGACTTAACGTCTCTCGTCTGCGGCAGATTTTCTAGAATGCTTAGAGAGATGAACGAACTGCCTAATCTCCTTATCTCGACAAGCAGACGGTCTTCGGAGACTGAAAGGAGATTACAGATGTTAGGAGAAAAGGGCAAAATACAACGAAAGAATGAAGACATTTCCTCCAAAAATCTTGTCCTTTTATTCTCTTACTCTCACATTTAAAACTTTTATAACCTTATCCCAACTACTTTATTTTAAAAATTTAACTCACTCTTTTAAGAATTTCCTCTCCTAAACTTTATTCAAATCTATTTTCTTTTTCTCGATGACGGTTTAACAAAATCTCTCCCATTCGTTCCATCGATATAAATGTAAAAATTAAGCCATTCTCCATCAAAGGCGAGGCTCCAAATTTTCGATTATTTGTCAGATAAAACACAAACAGTAGAAACGACAGAAGTCATCAATGTTAACAGACGAACATTTACCACGTGCATTAATGGTATTCGCATTAAATTTGGAATCGTATAAGCGGTTTTGCCTATTGGGCTTAATGACGAGCCACCAATCATCGATACATGGCCAGATAAGGTTATGGTCGGGTTTATCAGTTATATACAATTAGGAAACTTATCGTCTATCCAATTATCGCTACTTTCATCCAACCTCAATTACAATAATTAGCTCCATCATCGACTAAAATAGTTTAAACTCTTCCTACTATATTATCCTAATTGTAAAATTTTCCTACTACTAAACGTTTCCAAATCGCTTCTAATACGCGATATTTGTCAAATTTAAATTTTTTAGAATTAATAATCGATGGCTAGATTTATTTTAAAAAACGCTTAAGATATCGAATTAAATACTTTATAAAATCTTGGATATTTATGATAATTCGGTTTTGGTCTGGAGATTATAAAAGAAAGAAAAATAAATTTATTTTTGCACAGAAAATGAATTTTATATTCGCATTTATAAAATATGTCCATAAAACATGTTCCTATTTCTGATTTATATTGCTTTTATATCCACGATAAAATTTTCAATGTAGAATATATAGTGTATAGAGTGGAGAAAAATATTGCTTTCGGAATATCTTTGGCGTTTTATACCTTGTTTAAATAGTTGTGCAACTTTTAAGAAAAATCGAAAATATACTCTTTAATCTATTCAGAAAGTAATGAAATCTTAAACGTAAGGTTGGAAGAAAGAAGGATATCTTTATGTTCTTTTTTCATAACAAAATTACTCTGCACATAGGAAAAGCACTTAGGAGTAATGTTATATCACTGACTGGCATGACTCAAAAAAAGTTTCTCACAAGCACCTATTCAATGTTGTTGTCAGTTCAATAAAACTTAAGAAAGCGTGCAATACTTCAATGTTTTATGATGTCTCCAATTTTCAATGAGATAGTTGATCGATTTAGAAATAAAGATAAGTCTTGTTCCGTGAAAAGCCATGGTTAAAGGTTCTTTCAGCGTAAAAGTATTTCAGATTTGAGTCGCCAATCGTCGCTTCTTCTTATTTTTTTAATCCATCCTCCCACTTTTATTGAAATGCGTTTCGTTCATTCATCTGGCAAGACGAATTGTTCGCGTTTGCAAAGCCCGAAGAAATTGGAGAACCACCACTACAAACACTGTTCTTCAATTCGAGACTGCCACTATTGAAGTCGCAATTTTTCATTCTGTATACCAGCTATCTTTCCATAAATGTGTTTTATTCCCTTATCTATCAAACTTAATTGGAATTAAAATTGAGTTTTGCTAACATTTAATGTAGAAATTTGTGATAAATAATAATAAACCCTCCTTCTTTTAATTCAGTTACGATCCATTATATCCTTAAAGATCGTTAATATTAATGAAAGATGAATTTTCCCTCGATTCTTTCTGGAGAACTTAAATAGAATTAATCATTAATATGATTACTATCGAAGAAAAATTCTCCCTTTCAATTTAATTATCCACATAAATAGATAATTGCTAATTGAAGATGGATAATCAAATATTGAAACTCGATGTCATAATGAATAGTTTTAATTCGATAATAATTAGATTATTATGACGATTTCTTTCCAGTTTTAAAGAGGGTATTAAATACATAAGTTTAATTTTCTTTAATTCGACGAGATTATCCTTTTCTTTCGTCAATTTTTAACAACGAGAAAAAAAGAAATTCCAAAAAAAATTCAATCTCAAAAATATTGGAAAAATATTTCTCGAAAAATCATTTATATACTTAGCTATATTTATATAAAAATGCTTTAAGCCAGTACAGGTCATTTATAACTCTGACATATATACTGATATATGCCATCATATAGTGACATAAACTGCGAGTAAGATTAAAGACTTGCAGCGGGACGAACGTTTTATTGCATGAGAAAATTTCTACTCTTTTATTCGATTTATCCAAGATATTATATATGATGAGTCTGAGTTCATTAAGTTTTCAGATTAGATGTTCTCTCTCGCTATAAATTTATAATAAATATACGGCATAAACGCGATTGCTGGAAATGGCTCCAAATCTCTCCCCTTAAGCCGAACATGTCGATAATTAGGTGCAGATAATTACGGTAAAAAATATTTATGAATCGATGCCAGATAGCTTTTTCCATTAATATAGATTTGTATTAAGAATTATCAATACAAATGGATTTACGATGACACAAAAAAACTCTTGGCCATTTATATACTTGTATAATTATGCTATATAAGCTCAGTATATGGTTTCGTTTGCGTGTTTTATTTTTGCAATTCAAATTAAATTTATAGTTTCGTTTAATTATTATTTTTTAATTAGCCTAAATTTACAAAATTTTCTCTTATCTTTAATAAGCGTGACTGTTCTCAATGATGCGTTAGCTTTCGAGGATCAGAATTAAAACAGTTTTGAGTAAATTTCATCCAGATTTTTATATTTATGATGTAGTAAAGCAGTTTTTATGTTTATAATAGATGAATAATCAGGACTAATTTTTTATAATAGATTAACAAACAGTTCTGGAAATAATTAATCGTCTACTCTCCGAACATATCTGCTGTTTGGAGTGACTTCGGATGCACGTCATTCGAATGACGTTTTTAATCAGCTGAATGAGGGCTGGTGGTTGGATTATTTGATAGTCCAACTCCGGGACCCTATCATCTCCGTCGAAGAATTTAATGTCGGCCATTTTTAAATAGATGAATCTGTAGGGTTAAAAGATAAACATCGAGATCAATTTAAAAGCAGAATATGATTCCAGAATTTCGTAAAAATCGATCAATTAGTTCAAAAGTTATTAGCAGAAGACTTACAGACAACCAGCCAGCAATTAGTATTCATAGTGATCTTATAAACTTCACTTTCTTTTGGAAAGAAGACTACAGAACAATGTTTAACTTCTCTTGTTTGTATTTATTAGAGTTTTTTTTTTAATTTAGAAGTGTTTCCCTGAATGAAGAAATAAATTGATATTACGTGGTCATTCGGAAAGAAGACTACAGAACAATGTTTAAATTCTCTTGTTTGTATTTATTAGAATTTTTTTTAATTTAGAAGTGTTTCCCTGAATGAAGAAATAAATTGATATTACGTGGTCAATTTTAAGATTATTTCATTTAAAATTTAATATAATTTAGCAGTAATTAATGCTTTCAGGTTCTACATGTGAAATATGACAGGTATGGCACTACTCACTTGCGACAAGCCTTCCCTTTTCCTCAAAACGGCGTCTCTGAATTACCTGCCAGCGTGAACTATGACAACATTTCTAATGAAACTAGACAACTATATTCTCCCAATGCTAGAGAACCAACCTGCAGCGAAGAAGAATTTGCCGAAGACGAGTTGAGTCTTCAGGATCAGTCCGAAAGTCAATCGATATCTCGAACTAGTTCGACAGATGGTGATCTATCTCGAGAAGCTACAGCTTCCTGTTCGAGTGACGACGGGAGGAATAAGAGGAAGAAGAAACGAAAAACATTTTCACGAAGAGGTAGTGAAGGAATGGCCGAAACCACACTTCCTAGAACAGGCCGCTCTTCAAAAAGAAACTCTTTAGGTTCTAACGCCATTTATCAGGAATTAGATGGACCTTACGCAGCTTCGTTCTATGAAGCCATACCCGATGCCCTCCGTCATCTTTCATCACAGGTTGGGAATTACGATGATGGATCTTATCACGATCCGTACGTTTATCAACAACCCGAAGTGAGTGCTGGAGGATCTCATAGAGATCTTCACCTTTATGCCAGACCGGATGATGAAGCATTGTATGGATATCCCAGCTACTTGTCTGATACTTTACGTTATCCTAGGATATATGTACCTCAATCTTCCAATTCCTATAGAACTAGATACGGGTTTACGCATAATCCACCACGGATGGGAACAACGGAGAGACCATGTGGTTCTCCTTATCGATTTCGAACTTTTACCGCACCTTCCACTAATGTGACACGTAATTTGGAAGGTAGGGAAGAAGACAGGTCGAACTTAGTTAATTTATCATCTTTTAGAGCAAATGTCGAACCTTCCTCCATAGAAAATGTCTATGCAACTATCCAAGATCCCATGGGATGCGGGGACCAAGTTGTGGTACATCGTAGTGCATCTAGTCCAGGCGATCAAGACAAAACGGTTCCCAATAACAGCGAAGTTAGTAAACACGACCTTTCGGGTCCAGTGCTTCTTTAATTGAACATTGCTTTTTCTTCTTCCTGAATGGTCAGTTGAAGACACGGACATTGGTTATAGGGTGAAGGCAATGTGAAAGATATAAGGGAGAAGAAACGATTCTGCAATTACCATTTTCCGTCCATAGTAGGTAAGTTTATCTTTTTATGTCACTTTCGGATATTTTTATGTTGTTCTACATTAAATAATTATCATCATCATCTGCCACAGCTTCAAAATTTATATC
This sequence comes from Olivierus martensii, assembly GCA_000484575.1. NCBI lineage: Eukaryota > Metazoa > Arthropoda > Arachnida > Scorpiones > Buthidae > Olivierus > Olivierus martensii. The sequence continues at coordinate 21,575 of AYEL01080300.1, forward strand.
CATTAAATTCAACATCGTTTGGTGTGAAGTTATTATTTAAAAAATAGGAAAATTAACAGAGCACGAATTTTTTACGAAAAAAACGATAAAGAATTTTTTAATGAACTCCTTCAAAATATAAGAATTCATTTTTATATTCCGTTTATTTTTACTGCCATAAGTAAGGTCGGCAATTGAAAAAACAAACAATGTTTTAGAAGCTACAATATTTTGTTGAAATACAGCGCATTTGGGAAAGAAGTTATTTGAGCGAAAATATCTTGCTGGATGCACATATGTCAAAAATTGCGTTCGTCCTGATGGTCAATCGATTGAATGAAATATTTTAAAACGTTTCTATAAACTAATATCTCGCGATACAAAATAAAATTAAAAATAAACATACTTTAATATGTTTATCTTCCTGTCTATCCTGGATATTTTTTTATCATCCTCCGATAGTGGCAAAAGCTACAATATTTAACCATTCGTATGTTTTTGGATTTATGTTTATAATCTGTAATTGCATCGATGTTTTGTAAGACAAAGAGAATAAAAATATTTTTTAGATTATAAAATTTAATAGCGCAATTTTCATCATAAAGTTCATTTCATTTAGGAAATTCGAAATCTGGAATGAAATATTAGTTTTGGAAAAGAAAATTGAATAGCATCGTTTCTCATGACAAACACTTGATTAAATTTCCAACTCTCTCTAAAAATAATTAGTAAGATTCTCTTACTCAGCATATTTTCTCTTAATACCGACTCTTTTTTGCTTTCTCTTACCTCGGAATAATATTCATTACTTCTTAGAAAATTTCCATTTCCTGTTCCTTGTCCAGCCAGCATTTGTGCAAATTAAAAACGTAGCCAAGAAAAAGAATCGAGATAGACTAGCTAGCGAATAAGCGCTAGCATTGACAGATTTTTCCCATAGTAAAATACAGTTTTAAAGAAGCTGTTAACGATTTCTTTTATACGTTTAGTTTACGGTTTAATACAACAGCCTGGATATTTTGTTAAAGATTCTAAACAGTGGGAATTATGTATTTGTTCAGAATCATTCAGCGTCGAAACAGTTTTACTAATGACACAACTTCTTTATAAACTGCATTGACAAAGACGCTTTTCATAATCTTTTCGCTCATTAGCTTCATCTTCTGTGTTTTTTTAGTAAAAACTTTTCTTATTTATCTTGGTGTTCTTCTACTTCTCCCGGTAAGAGTGATCAATTAGGCCAGTCCAATTCTCTTTAACTCCTTTCTAATTAATTGTTTCTATTTATGTTTTGATTTAAACCTATTAAAACAAAAATTAAAAAAAAATAAATATTATGAGATTTTTTCCTTCCATGCGTATAAAAATGTTGTTATTTTCAAGTCGTTCTGGTTTTAAAAACTGGCATCTTCTTAACTAGAATTAAATGACTAGCTGGTTTTAAATTCAATGCATGACTTTATTGTTAAGGGATACTCTAATAAATGCGCATATACTGTTTTCGCTCGGTTAAAGAAAGATGCCTGAGAGGAAAAGTTGTAGCTAGAAATCGAATCCAAGGGAGCGGAAAGTTCCCAGAAGGCTATTTCGGGGTCAGTTGGGGAGTGAGGTTTGAGAAGGGACTTGTGTTTCGCTTCGGTTCCCCCTTTAAATTTTATTGGTTTCCTGACTAGGAAGCAGCTCTCTTTTCATTTTAGGTTTTTCTCTTTTTTTCTTTCCTTCTTCCCGTGCCTCGAGGCAGTCTAGGGAGATCCCGTTGATGAAAACTAATACTATACTGAGAAGCTTTCCATTCCATTCGTTAATTTTGTTTCTTATTCTTACCGGCGGGATAGGAAAGATGGAAAGAGAGAGAAACTCATTTCATTCGTTCCGGTTTGCCTATAATGGAATCGTTCCTCTTTCCTTAAAGAAGTTTCCATTCCAGTTGTTTTGTACTTGGTTGTAGAAGGAACGTAGCTTGGCTGAATAAAGTGAATCCACGCTTCGAGAAAAATGATTAGAGGGTTCGATTTTGGCACGTGCGATTATCTGTTCACTTATATAACACGATATCACCATGGCAACTCTCAATTTTTGATTTTAACACAATATTTTCTCTACTTCTACCACCATCCGTTATTAATAGAGGATACCATAAACTCTTATCTCGAATCAAACAGTAATGCAGTATTTTTGTATTTTAACGAATTTTTTAAGGTTTTAATTAAGATAATTGTATCAGTTGCTTGCTGACGTGTGTCGCATCAACAAAAGCTATCAATTAGACGTCTTCCTTTGGTCGTATTCGTTTTAAAGAGAATTTCTGATGATGAGTTTTATTTAATGACTCATTAAAATAAATTAAATCGTCATCGGTTTCTTATATCGCGCGATACTAATTAGCATAGATGAGGTCTTCGTTTAATGATCGCATCAACAATAGAATTATTCTGTACAAAAACAGATAATATTAATTTAATCCTCTCTCTATATATATGTAGGAATGAAAACCTCGGCTAGGCAGATCTTTATCGATGTTAAAGAATAAGAACATTTTTTTTTTTTACATAAAAACAAGATACTAAAGATTTCGTTCCTTAGGACTTAATAAAGAGGTAGGTTGTTTGATAATTATTGAAATTACTACTTAAATTGTTACTAAATTAATTTCTATCTAGAGTAGCATTTTAAGTAGGTAATGATTAACTTTACGATCTCGTAGAGAAACAACATTTAATTTTAATATGAAGAGAGAGATAGAGAGAGAGAGAGAGAGAGAACAAAAGGATAAAAAGAATAGCAATATAAATTTATATGTAAAAATTATTGGTTCAATAAACGGCTGATTATCTTAAAAATTGGATTTAGGCTAGAAAATTAAAGTTAAGAACTTTTTCCTAGACTAAAATTGATTAGGTTACTTGGAAATCGGCTTTTAGTCGTTCTTATCTCGACGATTGTCTGAAATCTTCGAGGGTTAGAGGATTTACCAACGATCCAATTTTAAAAAATTGTTATCTAATAAGAAAGTTTTAGAAAAAGAAAAAAAAAGCCTAATCAATTCTTAAAGCTTTTTTTTCTGCAGAAGATTAAGATTAAAATAAGATATACCAAAATATTGAAAGATGTTATTCGTTATACTTCTTGTAAATTTATATATATATAAACAGCTAAATTTTCCGATAATAATTCGATATTTAAAATCTTATTATAAACTGGAATTTACGTATTTGAATAAAAATGGTGTGATATCGCAATTATTTAAATTTAATCGATTACGCGACTATCGATGCAAATGCTTAAGATATCGCTCTCTCGCTTTATCTCGAATAAATTTTAAACTATATAATAATACTTCGACTTTAAATTATTTAATGAACTGTATCGTTGATATTGTTAATATAATTTTTGTTTCTTCTATAGTTTCTTGGCTGGAATGGATGATATTAAACGAAAGAAATGTCAAAATCGAGTGAAAACTTCACCAACCAACAAAAAATAAAAAAAAAAGACGCCGTGACCAACGACTGGAGTCCGAAAATAGAGGACAGAAGAAAATATTAAAAAAATTCTGAGAAAAAAATGAACAGAGTGTAGATAGATAAGATTAAAAAAAAAAGAAAGCCTCTAATAATGTGTTTTTATTGTTCGATTGTTCGGTATTTTCTAAGAAAATGGCGCGAATGCCGATGCTTTTGATGAGGTGTTTTATACACAGTTACTTTAACCTTTCGAATAGTTGTATTTAATTCAATTTTATTACAAGAAATTCCAAATTAATTACGAGTATATCTTTTAATATCACGAAATTAACTATAAAAATTCTCGGAAATTGTTGAACGGCTTAGATATTTTACAAGAACTAGATGGTTTAAACAAAATATTTATATAATAATCTTCGGCGATTCCAAGTTTAGAATAATAAAAAAAATGATAATAATTTCATAAATTTTACTAACAGCGAGAAAAAAATTTCGTGGACGAATTTCAGTGGCCAGTGTGTTTAACAAAGGGCATGCAGGCAATAATTAGTTTTAATGGAATTTATGCATAGGTCGTAAGCAAATATACGTCGTCGGTCATTAGAGATGTCAAGTCGGGCACAGAAATAATTTGGCTGGCTGAAAGAGATAAGAGAAAAATGGAAAATTGAATTTATAATGCAGACAATTTTTCCAAGTGTTTTTCAATTAGATTACCGAATGGCATTAACACGGTTCGAAAAGACCAAACGATTTTAATACGCTTAAGAAACCATCTTTCGATAAGCAGCCGGAATGAATAAAAAAATGCATTAATTTAAAAAATATGTTTGAAAATAATTTAAGTTACACGCTTTCATAAATACAGTACTTCTTTGGCCTCCAAACTTATATATCTAGTCGGGTAAAGGAATAAACCAAACAGCTTCGGTTCCGTTTTATATTTATTCCTTATTAAAGCTTACTTTTACAACATTCAGTCTTTCTTTATCCACATTTCTTCCATAATCTTTCTTTCTTTTTTTGTGTACAGTGACTGAAACTCGCGATTCATTATACATATAAAAAGGATACTTTACGATTACGCTTTTAAGTCTCGATATTTTATCAAAATCCCATTAAATATTAAATTCTTTTCAACTTAAAGTTAAAAAGCAAACATTTATTTTTAACTTTAAGAAATGCAGTTTATTTTATCTTTTAATAAAAATCTACAACTAAAATGTGTTTTATATAATTCTTTTTTTTTTGTTTTTGTTTTTTAATACAAAGTTTCGAATCAATTTTATAAAATTTATGCAGTAAATTTAAGGATAAAGAAAGAAATTATTAACAAATTGTGTTCGAAATTTTTAAAAATATATATATATTTATTTTTAGTTTAAAAAAAGTTGTTTAACTTTGCCCGATATCCAAAATCAGTCATCTCTATATAAATGATGGTTTACCTATAATGTACAATCAATCAAAGTAACTTACATATAATAAAACTTAATCTGTTGTTCAAAGGACAGATTGGATTATATTCACTGATTTATAAGCTCATTACTATGGTAATTATTGTTTTATTTTTCTTAACCGGGTAATGCGAGAGGTTCTTAAGAGTCATTGTTAAGGTCATTCATCAGATTTTTTTTTCACTGAAAGAATATCTCATCGGCTTTTTTACGCGTAAACCTGATGCTTATCTAATCCATCTTCATTTATTTAACCGGCTGATAGACGAAAGTTCTGTCACAACTTAACTCCTCGCTTAAAACTGATAAAACAACTTTTAAAAATCTTCTATATTTCACTATTAATTCGCAGACAAAATAGGGCCTAATTTTTCAACACGCTTTAGAAAATAATACTTTTTTTTACGGGAAGTGTCTTCTAGATAATTAACACGGGCTTATATACATCAGTAAAGTTTAATTATTTTTAATATAATTTGACGTAAAATAATATTTAAAATGCAAAAAAAGTGATCGTTATCGTCATTTTGATCTTATTTTTCTGGCGTTATTGGCGCTTACTCTATATTTTCGTGTAGTAATCAAAGGATTTTTCGCTTTCATCTCGACAATTAGACGGAAGGAGATCTCTATACAAGAAATAATAAGGTGGTCGGCTTCCAAGAAAATAAGATCAGTCGAGTAGAAGATTTTAACAATGTGCCATCTTATTCTTCGATATTCAAATATGGAACGTTTAGAAAGATATGAAAATTTATAAGAAAAATAATTCAAAGACGTATTTAAAATGAAATCTTTTTTATTTCGTACGTAATTTTTTCACCACAAAATTCTTTATGTTTCGAGTTATAATTTATTTAAAAGCTTATATTTAATTAAAAATTGAATATTTTTAATTAGAATACTCGAGGGCATATTTATTTAGTTATTAGGATCGAAAAATAAATTTTAAAAAATACTCAATGAAAATATTAGAAATATTTAATTTTTCAGTTTTTAGATTAAAATTCTGGTCCAATACAGAATTTATTAAATATCTAATTAAAAAACCGATCATGTAGGATTTACATCTAATTAGATCTAAATCGAAATTATGTGGATAATTAAAGGGAAAATTTGTTTTATAATCAGATTATAAAAGCAATTAAAAATAATCTCGGTTGGTACAAAAATTTTTTCTTTTGTATATTTATAAAAAGAATTTTGTTTTTTAATAAATTTAAACTAAAAAGTAAGATTTTAAGCGCAACTAAAGTTGTATCGAAGTACCCAATAAATTTAAAATTTATTAAAAATTCTATTAAATGACAAAGTGAAATTAATATTTTGCCAAAATTCTCAACAGACTAAGGTATTTATTATGCAGAAATAGATAACTTTTACGATTTTTCGAGTATAATGTAAGAATTAAAATTGCATTAGGAATAATTTTTCTATATTTCGGTGAATATTTTAAACATTAAAGATGATTTATAGAATAATTAAGTATCTTATTAATTAGATATGGCATGAATATTTCATACTCTAACTTTTGTTAAAATTAGATAAATTAAAAATGAGAAAAAAAATGGATCGTAAATTATAATCATTTTATATTTTATTAATCGCGAAATGTTGAGAATTTTATTTCATTAATTTCTTTAATCTGCTCTGGGCTATTTTCATTAATTTTCCTTAAGTTTCTATCCTAAAAGAATTTATCTTTCTTTCGTTCTGCCAAATATATTAAAATCGTAATTAAAATTTAACCCTTGATAAAGTCATTTAAAAGTGTTCTGGAAATTTTAAAAAGCCTATTCCTAGATTTTAGTCTCATAATTCGGTTGCTTGGTAATAAATAGGAAAGCATCGTCATAATTTTATTTGCCAAATGTTGTCACAGCGGTATGTAAAGCTGATGGTGTGTGTTGGACACATAATTCGGTTGCTTGGTAATAAATAGGAATAATTTTATTTGCCAAATGTTGTCACAGCGGTATGTAAAGCTGATGGTGTGTGTTGGACATCTTTATTGATGATTTAGGTAGTTTCAAAGGACCTAATGCCAAATAGTTCCTATAATCCATTACATCCTTTTGGTGACCATGACAGTTCACACCTAAGCGAAGAAATTCAAGTCCAGTGATCCGAGCCTTTTGTAACATATAGTTATATCTACTGGCCGGTATTCTACTCAAAAATTGCTAATTGGTTACGAAATAAAGAACCGAAACTGTATTTTTTCCTGTTTTTCTTTATATTAAAATTTTGGAAATCCATCCATGTCACCACCACGATTAAAATGTCGTGACAATGACGAGACACGACAGTTTCATTCCTTAAACTGACGTTTGAAAATATCTAATTGGTTGTTTAGGTTTGGTGTAGACCATTATGGTGACTTCCTTAACAGCTTTCTGTCCTAAAAGAGGCTTTCAATGATGGCGTCGTTATGTTATAAAGTGGCAGTTTATAGCAAATACCGACACCATTTTCTCTAAACGGGCCTTTAACGAATCATCAATGTTATCCAAGAGTTTGCTTTAATGATAACTAGAATACAGATATATCAACGTTTGCCTTTATCTCGTAGTTGAGAACGTCGATATTATTTAACATACCCGATTAATTTATCAGTTAATACTACTTTTATAAAATAACAACCTCGTATTGGTTGGTTTATGGCGCAGAATAGATGAAACTTTTAGCCCATCATCGTTTTGATTTTTTTGTTAATGAGTTATGCAATTTCGTTTAGCTTTTGTTTTCGGGATTTGTGATTTCTGATAGTAAAAAGTTACTTTTATTTATTTCTTATATATATATATATATATATATATAGCTTGGATAATTAGCTATAAAACTTCCAACAGTATATCATTGGTTTTATCTAGCGAGAACAAATCTCTAATTTACAAACGTTTATCATTCCTAAGGACTAGTAGACACAGTAGCTCCTATATAAACTTCTTCTCTTATAATAGAGAAGAAGTTTATATAGGAGCTACTGTGAGAAACTTTAAAGAAAGATTGAAGGAAGTATATCATTGGTTTTATCTAGCGAGAACAAATCTCTAATTTACAACTTTCTAAATGCTTTTTTATTACAAAATTTTTACATAATTAGCTAAAGTTTTAAAGCTTACTTAATGAAATTGTTAATCCAAACAAAATAAATAGGCATTTACATGATTATCGAGTTATAAATTTAAAATAGAACGTTCTGAAAGCTCAATAATTCAAACTTAATTCTTCTGGTAATGATAAAAGTACGAAAAATATTGTCACTCTATAATTTTTATATAGGTAAACACAGTTCTTCTATCATTGAGATAATGCATCCCTGGAGTAATCCTACTTATTTTTTGTTTAGATCGGAAGAGCGGTTCAGCAGGAATGCCGAGACCGATATCGTATGCCGTCTTCTGCTTGAAAAAAAAAAAATAGTTGATACTGTTGGTTTAAATGTTTTTGCGTTTTACTAAGATCTATATTCGGTATATTATTTATACAGCACTATCGAGGATGGAACATCTGAAAATACCAAGAAGCTTTACCAGCATATCTTAAGTCTTTTCGGCAAAAAATGGTGACACTTTATCCCAAAGGAACGGATAGAAACAACGGCTCCAAATAAGAGAATGATAAAGAATTCTCTTTCGTAAGACTTCTGGCCAAAATAAACTTTCCTTTAAAGATAATACAAATGTTCAAATTAAAATTCGACTTAATAATTGCAAATCTCTAAAAAATTTAAATTATTCAAATATCTCCATTAAAATTTAAAATTTTTACAATAGGCTATTTATCACAGGCTTATGCATAATATCTTATTCTTCTTACCAAAAATTACCATAATTTTATTCTCCTTCTTAGCATTTCTCATACACAATTTTTTCTCAAAACTGTAAAAAATCTTCTCTTCGATTTATTCCGTGTTATCACCACTCTAAATTCTAATAATAGACGAGTTCAACTGGCCTTTTCGGATATAGAAAATACTTTTACGCGTATACTATTTTTGAGTACTTATTCCAAGGAAGAGAAGTTTATCCTATTGGAAATGTTAGGCAAAATAGAAAATAGTGAAGATGAAAACTTTTCTTACTTTTTTTTTCGCTAACTTCCGAAAATATGTTTATCTATCGAATTTTCCTTAAATTTTTTGGGAAGACCTATGGGTATTTTATCGAAAACCGCTTTACATTCAGATTTGTTTTCACTTACGAATTCAAACTACATCTCTTTAAAAACTCTCCTGTTTCACTGTTAGAGTTACGATTTTTAAAAGCGTAATGTAACTGGAAAATAAATAAAATATTTATTTATTTTCCAGAAAATAGCAAAATTAATAATGTCTAAGGAAAAATACCTCGGGATATCATTTAGCGTATTGTACAATATTCGATTCAAAATTTGAAATATGTTTTATATAATATGAAATATGTTTTATATAATATGAAATATGGAAAAATACAAATGTACAAAAAATATAATAAAATATTTTACCTACTGCGAGTCAAGTTATAGTTATTTTTATAGAAAAATTTTTTCGAATTAGTATAATATTGACATGTTTCGTATGATAAATAGTTTCAAATATATAGAATTTTTAAAATTTAGAATGGCTGCCATCGCGTAATAGAACTAGGTAGGGACTTCAATATTAGTACACATTTATGGGGCAAAATATCTGAAATTCCCAATAGTCCGCGATGTTTTGTGTAAAATGTAACTAAAATTGTTTCAAATGAGTCACGTATAGAAAATAATTTTAAAGATTTCTACGTTTTTCTTCTAATTAATGCCACACTTTCTAATCAATGCTGGGAAACGTGACTACCCATCATTGATTACCGACCCGCTTCCCGATATGAAATTTCTGAAATGTGGAACACGAGTCGATCCCCAGTCCTCCGAGTGGAAATCAGAAGCGTTTAATGTTACCATACTTATTTCTAACGGCCGCTATTTTGTAATGAGACGATGTAGCATCCTCGAAATTAATAGAAATTTAGGTAGATAATAAGAAAAGAGCAGTTTCAGTGCTCCGCCATATTCGATGACAACTTAAACGAAAATTGCCAATTTTTTCTGAAAAATTTCGAAAAGAAACGTTTCAGTAATTCGGTAATGGGGCCATGAAAATTGTGAAATCATCGAAATATTTTAATATAACATATTTATGTTTTATTAAAGGAAAGGCGATCGATTACTGTAATTCAATATTGTTTGTCGGTAAGTATTAAGCTAGTAGTGAAAAGTTTCAACAAAATATGTGTACAACACTTCAAAAATACGGAAAAGACGTATATCGACTGTCAATATGTAATCGTAACAATTCGTATCGAGCATATTAAAGCGGAGAAATTTCGGGGTTAAGAAATAAATTTCAGTCTGCCCGATTCAATCAGACAAGCTGCCATAATGATTCGAAAATTGGGCGAAAAAATGGCACACGTAAGATGTTTTAAAGTCTGCATACGCTACAGTTTCAAATTAAGGTATATCAAATGATTCCCGTATAAGATATATACTATATTTTGCTACCCTGTAGTGTTGGCTATAATATACAAAGTAAAAATAACTCTATACAGTTTCGAAAGATCGGATTTAAATCTTTAAAAGCCTAACGGAACAGTAAATTTTATCAAATCAAAGATTACGCGAAAGTCGTGTTAAAAATCGTATTATTTAGCGTAATTTGATAACATAAAAACAGAGTACGGTTTTTGTATTCGATAGGATTTCCCGTTTCATCCATTTGATAATCTTAAATTTTAAACAATCCGCATAAAGTATATTTTTTTAATTAAATATACGGTTTTCAGTCAATATTTATCTTACTCCGATTCTTTATTAAATTCTTTCTGAATTATAGATGCCATTCTTATATTTTATTCACTAGTTTTTAAATCGAATTTTGTAAAAAATAATAGAAATACTTCACGATTAAATACTTATATAAGAACCACAATATTAGAAAATTCGTACGCGCTGTGTTCTACAAAAATTCTTCACTGTTAGTAGATCTTTATATGTGGAAAATGTCGTTTTATCAACAACTTTTTATCAAATAACATCGGATCTGGTTACTCGAATAGCGCTGTCTGATAAATGTCCGACTGTGCTCAGCTTCAAACCGACATTGTCGACCGAATAAGAAATTTCCATATAAAAACTCACTTCACCAAATTCTTCGTAGAAGAAAGAATGAATAAAAAATATGCGTAACTTTTCTATACGAAAGATAAAGTTAAAACAAAAAATTCTCCATAATGAAAAATATCGAATGCATTATTATTTCTGATGGAAGAGATCGGTTGCCATAATTGATGTAAAAGATCGAATAGCTTACATAGAATAATAGAGTAAAATTTTCTTTGCATACTATTTAAAAAATAATTTATTAAATATAATAGGTCGTATGAATTTGTTTAATTCGAAGATATCCACGGCTAACAGCTTAGAGAGGGAGACTAGCCTATCTCGACTACATTGATGAAGGCATAAATGCTCTCGGGAGACGTATCCAATCTCTATATCAATTCTGAATCCTCAGCCACTGGGAGGAATGCCATATTTTTATAGTACAAGAAGATAATACTAATCTCTTTAGAAACCCGTTACCTTCAGCGCTTCGAAGACTCGTTAACAGAAATCTATAGAAGCGAAAAGAGTCGTTCTCGACGCCAATTTATAACCTGTCCGATATTTTATTATTTATTAATATTAAACTATCAATAAATGGAATTTTGCGTATGTCGTTAACGATACAAAATTAAAAATAAAAAGTTTTCGTTCTAATTTTCAGTTAACGATTATGCAAATTTCTTCGACAATTATTAATGTTTGTTACTGTAGTTATAAAATTGTTATTCAGAAGAACTAAGTAAAATTAATGAAGTCCTTTGTGTCCATTTGTAATACAACATTAATAGTTCCTAGTTTGTTTCATTACACGGAACAAAAAATAAATTTTAATATTTTTCCAACTTAACTATGTGTTTCGCAACTTATTCGAGCGACCTATTGGCGATAATAAAAAATATATATAAACGAATCAGAAATTATAAAATCAATTTCCATAAAAATATTCCAATAAGGGATACGAAAAATGAGTAAATTTAATTTATTCTTAATATATTTAAATGACTAACAATTTCTGTAGGTGATAACTTTAATAATAAAAGCGTCGAATGTATCGTAATAAAATGGCAAATTGTCTGAAGGAATTGTTAATTAAACAGAAGAAGTAAAACGAATATTGCGTAGCCATTTCTATTTATATCGGAGGGAATTTTAGTACCAATCTTATCGTCTCGGCACACATCGTAAATCTCTCTTTTTTTCAACTATCTTCCATTTTTATTATTAATAGTCCTGTGTTTTATGGCTGTTTATTTAGCCAGATTCATTCTTTTCTGCTACGTAACCAAATACAATCTCAGTATCATCTCTTTATTGCTCTAAAGATAAGATCCAATACAACAAATGGTTCGCGAATACACTTTGATATTATCTAAGAAATTTTCCCACTTCTAAATCAGTTTTTCTGATATCACTTATCTAGAGATATTAAAAAAAAAAAATTGTTTTAAACTTTATCTGGATCTATTTAGATGTAGAAGAATATTTTCGGAAGTTTGGGATTTATTTTTTTAATATCGTTTTTCGTTTCTTATAGATTAAAATTTTGAAAAATACTCCGAAATATCTAGTGTAAAATTTAAAAATATTATTCTCGATGATTAAGTTGAGTTTTGACTCGATGAGAAGGTTATGGCCGAGAAAGCACCCGCTTGTACGGATAAGAAAATAAAATCTTAAGAATTATATTAAACTAGATTTATTATAGAAATGAAAATAAATTTCTATGAAATATTTCGGCAAAAATATTGATTCGATCATATTAAGAGAAACGGAACAGTTAAGTCGAGTCAACACTTGTACATTAAAACATGAATGATAGGAAATCGTAAAAAACGAATTTGATCCGAGTCTTTTACTGTTTTAAAAGAATAAAATAGATAACTACTTGATTTAAAAGGCTCGAAATTTATGAAATGATCGAAATAAAATCAGGATGGATAATAAAAGAAGACGGCCAAATGCTAACATCCATAAAGTGAGTAGAGAAGAGAATCGACTTCTTTACAGAAAAGAAGATTCTTTTCTTAAAGAAAAGAAGATTGTTTCTCGACGTTAGTCATAATTAATGCCACGTATCTATAAAAATACGACTGGAAAAATTGCATTAATTCCAAAGAGCATATATGAAACTATGAATGTTTATTTTGATTATAATTTGATAAGAAAAGTGATGATAAAAAAGATTTTTATACGATGAATTATAAAGAGCAGTTCTCTTTTTATCATTTTTAATAATACTTTCAAGTTTATGCAATGATATGGTTTTTCAATAAGATGTAAATGCGGTTTGAATCCATTTTCCATAAGCGGGTCTAGAGATTATGTAAAAAAAGTGAAACGGCAGGAAGAATCACATTTCGAAAGATGTGTAAAAAGATAAAGAGAACTATCCGATATTTATAATATGCACATACGTTTAAGGATAGATTCTGATTTCATACTTCTCCGTATAAAGTAAATGTCAGGAAAATAAAATCTGGATGTTACAGTAATCATTGATATATATTTTGATCAATTTACTGATTGATTCGAAAGATGCTGACATAAAATCGATGGCAGAACTGGAAACCTTTATTGCTATATGGAGTGAAAAATGCTAGTTAGATGGTTTGATTCATGCCAGCAACAGAGTCTTCTCGCGTGAAAACTCTCATGCAAAAATCCTTTTTCTCTAAAGTACGAGAATAACGGAATTTTCTAAAATGGATTGGCATCGTTCACTGTCATTGTTCTCTATCTATTATTTATAGTTCTTCCACGAAATAACAGCTAATAACAAACCAACTCCAAAATCTTCTTAGAACCCAATCGTTATTCTGTAAAGATGTAATATTCTATTTTACATAAAAGCTGAAGGGATAATTAAGATTATTTAATTTGTTTAATTACATTCATAATTTATATTTTATTTACTAATTCGATAACATAAATATTTATCAACCATTAATTCTATCTCAGACAATATACGAAAGGAGGTAGACGCGTCAGAAATCATTTTGTATCTAAACTAGACACGACAAAGTATAAATTGAAAGCTTTCTACGCAAACTTTATACTTATATTTACTCGCTGCGGGATATAACTAATTGCTTCACTCTCGGTTTAAAGCACATTCCACTAGTGACGAACCTACTCTTTAAGGCATTTATCCTAAGTTTGCCAGAATACGCAACAGTTTGCCCCGAGACAATCACTTTCTGCTAGATATTGAATTGATATTTCTTAAAAGTTTTCAATAATTATTAAATTTATGTTAATAATATCGTTATTTTACCGTAAAGGCTCTTTAAAATAATTTTCAATAACTGTGTACTTTATTCATTTGAACAATGTTTACTGTCGTCAGCTTACTAAACGTTTCTAATCATCCGAATCTACATTTTTCAGGAACTGACAATTACAGTGCAATATTGTTAGGATAACTAATGAATTTTACGAAATTCTCTAGAAAATTAATAAATTTACGCTATTAAATGTTACTTTTCACCATACGTTATATGCAGTATAAAAATCAGGAAAAATAACGTGTGACAACTTATCTGGCAGTAGGCGATCGTGAGAATTTGATTACAATTTTAAACTGCGGATAATATTAAAGTAAACAACACATTATAATAACTGCATAATAACCAGCGTATGCAGTTTTTTCATAGGCAAAGTTGTCGTATTTTTAACACGGTTAAACACACCTATTGCAGTTTTGCATCGATAGATGGAGGCACTTCCAATCCCTGATTTGATATCTAATTTTACTTCTAAAATATTTAATTCTTAGAATAAATTATAATTAGAAAACTCAGCATCACATCAGCATAATTTCTATCGAATTAAACACAAGTGAAGCCGTTATATAGCTAAACCTTTAAAAGTAAATCTTGCAAACTTTTTAATTAAATTGTTTTCCTTAAATTGGAAAACTTCTTCCAATATTTTAATCCTGACTTATGAGAAGTTTCCGGCTTTTTTTCAATAGATATTGCGCGACTGTTTAATATCAAAAACGTTTTAATTAAAAATAAGCAAACAGAATTTTTTCATATATACTGTAGATATAAAAAGATTAACACCTACTATCCTTTTTTTCGTTTTGTTTTATGAATAGCTAAAACAACTTAAAGAATTATATAAATAATTTAAAAATTCCTCCGTGCAAAATATTTTATTAAAGCATTTTTTTAAACCGTATAGAAATCGATAATTTGTAGAAAAATTCTTCGGCTATGAGGTCCTGACAGTTCTACTTATAATAAAAATTCATGAGTTCTAATTTAAATTGATCAATAGAATGAACAGATTACTTATCAAATCTACTTTGATCCTTCCTACTTTCTGCACGAAAGTTTTCTATACTTATTTTTAAAGATAAGTAATGTTCGTTCGTTCTTAAATTCGTCTTAGCGTTTTATAAATTAGTAAATTGAAAAAATAAATAATGATAAAAAAATAAATAAATAAATTCTAAACTGTAAAGGAAGACATTTTTCAATTGAATTTTCTACTTTTATTAAGCTGCATTTTACAGTTTTTTTTTTAATAGAAAAGCTGTTTTTGATAATACGGAAAGTAAGACTTTCCCCCTTATCCCCCAATTGAATTGACGTATTTAATTTTAAAATAGAAATAAGGGGATTAAATTCTCCAGATTTTTATAGAAAATTTCGAAAAATAACTATTACATTTAATTAAAGCGAAGCTTGTCACCAGTATTGAAGCTTAAAGAGTTGGTAGATGACACGTAACAAATTACTATCGGAATAATTGTTTCAAAGCGTTATTTATGCCATTAAAAGTATGAGAAAAAGCAATCTCCCACGATACATACTGTAATACAGAATACAATTTATCAGTGGCACACGCCAGGTACCCCTTTCCAAATCATTCAGTCAATTTATTCAACGTCCAATCGAGTAATTCCCTCACGTAATTGCTATTAAGTTGACGTCTACTTCCTGTTATTTATTTTCCAAAGATTCGATTTCTTTGGGGCTCTACTATTGGGCCCGGACAGTGGTGACGTCGAGAACGCAAGCGCAATGTATATATGGTTACAGTGGACAGTTTGCAGCATGACAAATGACATGTAACATGATCGCTGTAATTAGAGTCGGGGGCCCGACGGACAGGACCCGATCTGTCCCTCACGAATATTTACGAGTTGCAGTCTAATGGGAGAGTGCTGTGCAATGCGTACGAAGACAGATGGACGTATCAAGCTCATACGTGATTCGAATGTGGTTAACGTTATCGAAAAACCAGTTGCGTTTATAACTAACGGTTGTTACTTTCCACCAGATTTTAATAACCGATAATCCCGATTGGTCTTTAAGCATCTCGACACTCTCGACTGGACGTTGACCAACCCTTTGACGGAATTTTTGCCTATCTATCGTAACTATTGGACTCGAATAAAGCGTTTACTTCGAATCTGGTGGCATTCTTGAACGTGTAGATCGTAAGCTAGGCGCGTTGGCGCCCGCGCTATAACTGATTGCTTCCCTTGTTCGTGCGTCACGAAAGTTTCGTGATGCGTGACCGTGACGCTGCACTCTAATCCGGTCGCCATTAATTACATCCCTGTTGACGAGGTGGCGACAGAACTGTCTCTCGACTAATAGGTAGGAAAATACTTGGAAGATGATATCAATGGGACAGATTGATATGTCAACTTTTGATAAATTTACTGGTTATACGCCTTCTCGAGATACGCATAAAGGTACACAGATAACGCTCCGATAACCGAACGTCTATCGCTAATAATTAAATTAATTAAGAGCGCACCATGGATAATTATAAAAGATAATGTTTCTAATTATCTTAAAAGTGTAGTTTCTCCTTTTGATTCTCTCTTACGAATTTTGCCAGTAATTTAGCACATTTAGCACGTATTTTATTTCATTTTTACTGGATCTAAAAAAAACTAATCTAAATATAAGCTTTCCTATTTTATGCATTATTTCTAGCCATTATCATTATTATATTATCAAAATTATAAGAAGTCGCCAAGCACTTATACAGTATTACACAAAATATGCAATCATCAATCAACCTCAGTGCAAAGAAAACTGAGCACCGTTAAAACAGAAAAAATAAATTAATAATAATAATAAAACGTAAAATATATAAAACATCAACTAATGACAAATAATCTGTTTGCTCGAAGTAAATTTTTATTAGATTCTACAAATTTTTCAGAAGGGAGTCTATCAATTAGAATCAACCAGAGAATTACTCGCTAATGGACGACTATAATGATGCGTTTTCTTCAGATCGAAAATACGTTTTTAAATTAAATGTGTTACAGAATTGATGCCAATTAAAATCTTAATTTATCCGATTGTTATTTAAAAAGTTTTATACATTTTGGACAACGCTCTTTCTTGTTATCTTCAGTTCGTACTTACGATTTGAGTGGTCGATTGGACAACGTCTAAGCCGATTTTCTTTAAGATCATTCTAACATAATTACAAAAATAATGATTAGATAATCTTATGAAGAAAAAATTATTGTTTTTTAAATGTAGTTTGGAACTTTTCGATTGGTTCATAATTTTATAACAGACAGAAAACACGTTTCCGATGATAAATTAATTGAATTGTTTCACAGGAAGAGTTAAAATATATATATAATATGATATTATTTTTTGTTTTCTTTAAACTAATAATATTCTACTTTTGATCGGAAAATAAAAAGTTAACAATCCACGTTTTGAGGTATAGATTTGAGGAAAGGGTGTAACCATGGAGTTATTTCCGTTAGAAAAACGGCATTACTTCCTCAGTTATAAGGAACTGCGACTCACTCTTCGGAAATCATGCGATGGAAAAATATTTAATATCAATTTTACAAATCGTATTCTTATAAAATCTTTTATACGCGCGTCACAGCTATGGATAAATAGAGCTCCTAGAAAGAGTCTGATCGGCCGAGGGTAGCGCCTCCGTTATATCAATAGGTGCAATAGCGATTTACGGGATAATCACTAAATTGGAGGAAAAAATATCCGATAATCACAAGCAGAAGAAGGTTAAGTATATATTTGGTAACACCACACCCGTTTGGGTAGGTTTTGGAGGCGTGCTCTCTGCCCTAATGTAGTGAGAGAGGAAAACAGAGGAAACCAAACTGTTAACGCTAGCACTGAAGGAAATGGGAAAAATATAGAAAAAATATCGAACAATAAATCTGTTTATATGACGAGAATCGGATAAAACCCGCTGATAAACTCATTTCCACTTATCGACGAACGAGATATGTGTTGACAAAGTTTGCATTTTACTTCTCGTTAAAAAATTTTAAAACATCTAATCTATAAACAAAATCCTCGAATTTTTGATAGAAATTAAAATATTCATATATTAGAGCATAATCTAGGTAAATTAATTGATTATTACGATAGGATTTACCGAGTTAATTGTAACAGGATTGGAAAAGATGACGTCGTTTTAAATCTACTTAAATTTTGGTTTAATTATTAATAAATGAGCGATGACTGCGTTATTTTTACCCAGACGAGTCTTTATTTAAATTTATTAATAGCGGTTAAAGCAGCGAAACTCTTCTCTAGTAATAGAATTTACGAGAGAGAAGCGGAGTACAAATGTCGTTTCTAACTCAAATGCTTTAAAGTGAGCGGAGAATTAATCTTTTCCAGTTACAGATAAATATCTATTTTAATAGGAAAAGCTTTCTTTTTAGCCGGAACTCCAACCGACTCGTTTAGGGGTAACAATCCCGTCACGTGACACTCTTCATCTATCTCCAGGTGGCGTGCTAATCGCCTGGAATGACAGGGGGTTGAGTCGAACGGACTTCAGATTGATGAAAACGTTAGAACATTCAACGCAGATTTTTCTTCTTAGCCATATAACTGCATTTTTCGGGGCTTTAATGCATTTTTAATGGAGTCGCCCTCATCACCCAGATGTTGCTACGGGGTTAACGAGAAATTAAATCTCACTACATTACATGTCGTGTTACAAATGTCATTTCGGTACGATTTGCCGACTTGACTAATGAACAGGAGTTTCACAATTACATTATATATATCTCTCACCATCAGTTACAGTTTATGTAGTCTACGGTTAAGTGGACGGTACTTCCCTTCCCCTTTTAAACTCTTTCTGAATGCGTTTCCCGTGTTACGGAATTAAAAGTTTTGAATTTAAACGGACTTGTCTATACAAAATTTGTCTGTAAATAAAAAGAGATTAAAGTCTTTTATCTTCCTTAGATAGGATGGAGTTAATCTGTACAGGTAATTTTTTTAATTATTTTATTAGAAATTCGGATGGAGAGTTCGAGATGCGAGAATGTTTTGCTTAGTGGTAGATGATGGTTATAAGCTAGAAGGATGAAGGATTTACCTTTGGCACTTGTCCAAGCTGCGAGTACGTCCTCTTTTCCGCCAAGCTAGCCAATTCGCTTCTCCTTGGAAATGCCGAGCTAGATTTTCGCCGACGCTAGCGGAATTCCGGCTTTTCCAATCCTAGCTACGAACTTTCTTGCAATTTTCCAAAGAATTTCATCCCCAGTCACCTCTGGCCGCATTGAAAAGCCATTAGGTCTAAAGTGCGGCCGAAAATACTGTACTTAAGTCGTTTTAGGCTGACAAATCTTCTTTTCCAACAATTGTTACTTCTTTGGCTACCACTATATAAGCTTACATTCCCTATATATTGTGGCCACACCACTGATTTTCTTTTCCACAACCGAAAAACTTTATCGCTTATCGTTTTTATATTCAACCATTTAAACAGTTATTTTATTTTATTTTTCCAATGTTTAATGTAAATTATCATTCCTTCATCCTGCCTAAATTACTCTCGAATAATTCTTAAAAAATCGTGCAAACTTCATTACAAACGTCAGGATATTTTCATTTAGAAAACTGTATTAACATCTCTGCCACTTTTTTATTCAATTTAGTAAAACTTTTTACTTTTGAATGGAAATTCTAGCAAAAAAATATGGCTGCAGCCACGAATGAAATTACTCAAAAATTTATATATATATATTATTTTTCTTCTTTCCTGGGTAAACTTTTTCTAGTAAGAAGAAGAACATAATTTTCATCTCTGAAATAACGATAACAAGGAAAAGCTGACAGCGGCAATCATCACAAATACGTCTTTCCCTAATAATCTGGTCCGGTACCTTAATGATGCCAGACCTTTAATTATCTAGTATCTGGACTGTAATCCACATTTTCTTAACCCCTCTTCATTGGGACACGAGTCCCTGGGGAACCACACAAAACGCTACTCTGCCCATCCCACACCATACTACCAAAGCAGAAGAGAAAAAGTCGCACTTAATGCGGCCGACGTCACCTCGTTACTGACGTTAAGCTTAGTGGATGTCTATGGTGCGGTTCTCTGGAGAGCAGTATCGACTCTCATCTCCCAATAGCTGATTGGAGCAGTGAGAACACAAAAATGACAGTTTCTCTACACTAAGTTCCCCCCTTTTTTCCTGTTTCGACATCGAATAAATAGTACAAAAACCGCAAATTTTCTATTCTCAAACTGTTTGGATCTTTCTTAATGATAATTATTTTTCTGTTTCGGAAGATTTTATAACAAGATATTTATATCCCAACAGAGCTACTTTTGTAACTTTTTTTATGTTTCGCGCTTTAATACGTTTGAGAATCAAATAAAAAAATTTATTATTTATTCATAAAGATAAACTTTAATCCGAAATTATACAGAGTTCCTAAAAATGTTTATATAGACGAATAAAAAAAATTATCTAGGGAAGGAATATAAATTTCGAAATATTAAATAGACGTATTATTTGTTTCAAAAAAGGAATCATATTATAGCCAAGTCGGTTTTCAAAATAAAAAAGAAAATAAAATATTTCTAAAAGCTCGGTTTTTTGTATGGTTTCGGAGATATAAACCAACATCCATCCCGAAATCTTTTAAGAATTGAACAGAAGAGTTTACAGATTTGTTTCACAGAATTGTCTTTCACCTTGTCAGATAAACACCACAAAAGGGACCGAGCTGTCAGAACCTTACTGTCAGACCAAAACAAAGCATTGTCAACACCAAATCTAAAGATAAAATAAAAATATTCCCTTCTCCGAAAATCCTCCAGATTTCGAAGGAGATATTCTAGATACCAAAAAACTGTTTATGACATGTAAAATTCCGATTTACATTATTTTCCTTCTCTCTTTTAAAAACTTGGCCAACGATATTTCATTCGATATTTATGCCTGATAAAGTTTTTACAACATTCCTAAATATCATTCTATAAATAAATCACAAAACTGTTTATATTCAAAATAATGTATTCATTTTTAAATGCTTAAAATATTTAATTTTCTTTTTTACTTTATAAATATTATATGTAATAAATAGAAAACAAAGTCTATTATTAAAAAATTGGAGAAGAAAATTATTTTTAAAACATATCTTTATATCGTATCAACTGTTTTTGTCTAGCATTAATAGTCTATTTTTTATCCGGTCGATATTTGCATAATTTAAATTTATTTTCCTATAAATGGATTAAGGGATTTATGCGCTTTCTTTAATTCCTCTCGGAATTCGAAACCATATTAATAAAGGTAACGTATAGGCTGGCTTATATATTTTTAAAATCTCTTTAAAGCGCTCTTTTATTTAACTTTCTCCAACCGATGTTATAAAGATTAGGTAAAGAAAACAGTATTTCCATTCCAGATCTAACTCGGTCTGGAAATAAAAATTTAAAATTTGATCAAGAATATCGGTATTATACTAATTTAATATAATAGAATATCATTTAGACCGAGTTAATAAAAATTCCATTTTTTTTTATTTATTTAATAACTGGTTCTAATCAGTCGATTCCATTTGCAATCCAATTACACCAATAAGTTAGCATTGTACGGAATTCACGACTAGCACTGGTGGAGAAAATCTCTGGAGAAAATCCCGAATTTGAAATCTTAGACTGTTTTCTACTCTATAAAATAGCATTAGCCAGTGAAGAATATGTCAAGTTTTATCATCGAATAAGATTCCATGTAGTAACAAGTTCACCGTGTTTCTAAAAACTAGTTGACAAGTAAAGTACTGAGAATCTGACGAATGGATAAGATCCAACGTGCACCGAATTCTACTATTCAGATAAAGTAAAAGAGATTAGAACAATCCCGCATCCGATCTCATATTTTTTTTTTGTAAATGAATAACAAAAAGTTCAATAAATTTGTACCGCGCAGTGATTAGAAAATTAATTCTTTTTTTTAAGTAAGAAAATTCGAAGTTTCGAGTGTCGTCGGAAGAAAGTGTAGTTTGAATGGGTTTAAAAGCAATTACAAAATTGCAAAATTCGGTTGATCAGATGGGAAAGAGAATCAGAGTGGTATTGAAAAACAGTCAATCAGAATTCGATTGGGGACAATTTAAATTTTGTTGCTTTTTATTTTCTTCTTACTCAGCAAATTAGATTTTTTGAAAGAGGAGACGTTGACGTTACTCGTACGGTAATATTTGGACAATATAATATCAGAATTCAATATAGAGAATTACAAACTGGGGCTGACTTTTTGGCAAAATGTCCTTATTTGTGACCCTCGGCACAAAGACTACAGCTAACAGCATTTGTGTGCGTTACTATCAGATTTGGCCAGTTTATTGGAACTACTCAGTCGTAATGCGAACGCAGCGGGAAAGAAAAAGTGCCAACAATGAGTTTATGGGATATTTGGAGAAAGGAAAGTAGAGTTGATTTCCCGGAGAGTTGGCAGGTGGCAGAAAAATGCGTCGCGATTTCCAAAGCGGAAATCGAATTCATTTTCACTTTTTCCACTTTTTTCCGAAATAAAAAATAAAAAATCTTCACTTCTCTTTGACTATATAAACCAAATACGAACAACGAATAAACCTATTACGTATCTGTCCGATTCGATACAATTCTATACAAACACCAGTTGCCACCCTTCAAAACCAATTAAAATATTTTTATCTCTTGTATCTTTCTTCTTCTTCTTCTTATTATTATTATTATCACTTTTTTGTTTTTATCTTAATTCTTTACTTAAAATCTTGTCGAAGACGATTTTTACCAATTTAACGCTACGTCGCTATTGTATATAAATGTGGGCAGATGCAGTTTCTTTCCGATTAGTTGCCTCTTCACGGATAAAAGATAAAAAACAAAAGTGAGAGTGGTAGGGTGGATATTTATTGCGCATGCCCGTGGGATCGGTGCAGTGTGAAGTGGAGACACAGGTCAACTAAAACGTCGAAGTCATGAATATGTGATCGGGTTGTTAGGCCTACGGGACACGGCTCTTCCATTACCTTTATGTGTGTGTGTACACACAAACGTCGGTCTATCATCCGTGCGAGCGGCGGATCTTTCTTAGCATCTGCAATGTCGCAAAAAAAAAAAAAAAATCGATCGATGCACCCAAAGAAAGAAAATTCGCGATAAAAAGCTAAAACGCTCCAAAATATTTGCTGACCCTAAAAAGAAATGTGGCGTTTATTTCTGTTACTAAATATCCTGATTAATTAATACGTTTCGTGTTATTAAAATGCATTTTCTACCGAAATAATAACGTCTGTCTATCGCTATACATTATCCAAAAGCATCGATGCCAGCTAGAATATATAAAATTGTTTACGATAACCTTGGGATTGCTAATGTGGCATCGACTATTCTTTTGGGGTTTAATTATAATTTGTGTTTTCTTTCTCTTCTGTTAATAATTATTTGCTGGTCTTATTCGAAATAATTACCAAACAGCGGGGCTTTAAGATTGTAGTTTATTAAGAGCGATGGAAAATTCGTATTTATATAGGTCCGCTTATTTGAATAAGGTTATAAAGAAAAACTGCGCTCGATAAATAAGATGATATTTAAGTCAATATTGATCATTTATATGCGGGAAAGCGCATCGGTTTTTTTTCCAGAAATCCAAAAGAGTATAAAATTCAAAAAGGAAAAAAGTTAGTATTTTTCAGAAAGATTCCATTCCTTCAAACCATCTCTTCTCAATTGAATTGACAAAACAGAAAACCGCATTTATTCTCTTTTTTTTTCCACTGTAAAATGCCTAGGGTTTGTTGCTTTAGATTTTTCGTTTGGACTCATTTCTACAAAGTAGGGATATTTACTTGGATTGTGTAAACTCCTTAGATATAAGTCAAAGTGATCGGATCAACTTTGAAGAAATATGTTGTTCGAAGACATTAAAGAATAGTATATACGGCATCAGAGAACGGTCATATGTCATGTCTAACACTTTCCCAAATGGAAGAAATTTAGAGTCATTTGTGGCTCCATATAGAATATAAGCTTTTTTCTTTTTATTTTTCCACTTCCATCAGACACATTTCTGGCTTTGCCAGTTAAGAAGATGAATAAAGTTGGAAGAGAACATTAAAATTTCGAAGATAGTTAATAGTTTTTTATCTTTACGCTATTATGACGTTACCGAGTGGAAGTTGATTATCGCGTATAACTTAGATTATTGCCTTTATTTCCATCGCAGAGACAGATGTTGACACCGTCATTTCTCACTCCGAGTTGTATTTTCCGGTCGCTCACCCCGGCGGTGTAGAATTTCTGAGAAGAGCGGAAAACCCAACAAATCTTCTAAGTTTTCTTCAGCTTTCGAACCGTTCAGGTTACATCGGTTACTACGCATGCGTTTATTTTACTACAATAGCAGTATTTAGGATTGGACTGTCCGAAAAGCAAACTTTGCAATTCTATACCGATACAAATTATAGGTTCGTATGCCGACGCTTTTTTTAAAAAACACAATCATTCCATATATACTGTATACAGCGCTTACCTTTTAACATATAGAATGCCGCCATTGGGTTTTATAATAACTTTTTTATCTTCTACGTCGGAAAAAAATTAAAGCAAAAACTTGTTAATAAGTCTTACTAAACAATTTAATTTAGAAAATAAATGCAGTAAAACGTAAAATTTTTTATGCGTGTTTTAAAAAGTACAAAATGCAATTGGAAGAGCAGTAATTATTTTTTGAAAACTTTTGGAAAAAAGAGAGAGGTTTTTAACTCTCACTTATTTATTTATAGTTCGACTTAACTCGGTGTACGTACACTGTTGGTATATAAAAATTCGGTAATTGCAAAGCCTTCTCTACAACTCTTCTTTAGAGAGAGAAAGAGCGGTATGGCTCCAATTATCTTTTAACCAAGCCTTTCTCGACTGTGGACCTAACCCATTGTTTGTTGTTCACTCTTCCATCATTCTTTTTCCGTTTCATTAATTGGTTCCAGGGAAGAGATATTGTAGCTAACGATCCGATTCATCCACATTGGTAACGCTCGTCAGCTTGGCAGAGGAATGATCCAGACACTGCTCAAAGCTTACCGGGTCTGTCACTAAATCGACGATTAAATGAATCAGCTTTTAACCCCTTTTTCCACTCTGAACTTACACTAACTTTTTAGATAATAATGCGAATAAAAAGTTTTCCTTTTGTTGCCATAAATATTTTATGTTTGGATCTTCTTTATCCCGCTGTCGAGAAATTTCCTTCCTCGATTTTTATAAAATCCAAGACGAGTTGGTTATAGAAATTTCGTCTGTAGGAAAAAGTAAGTTGGATGTAAGGGTAATAGGAGAAGTCGGTCTTTATTCGACTTTCTAAGTTAATCTATCTTATGGATACTAAATAAACTTCAGCCTAACGCCTTATCGTTGTTTCTGCCTCTAATAGCGTAATTAAGTGTGTCATTCGTCCTACTAGACAGTGCGGGGTCTCGGAGGATAGCGGATGACTTTGCCTTTCGCTTTGTTGTGGCCTGTTCGCCTTCGTCTCCAGGGAATATAATGAAAGGGTTGTATACGTTAACGTTATACTGTACGTGAATCAGTATCGTCTACAACCAAAGCCTGACGTCAGACCGAAATGTTCACGCTTGTTTGCTAAGCTCCCAGAGAAACTAATAGCTTTAGAAAAGTTGCTTAACTCCCCGAACAATAATGGATGATAATCCACATCACCGGGATTTACCCATATTTTTTTCCCCTCTTTCGGATAGCTAAGACCACCACATTGTTAACCTTCTAATTCGATTTTTAATAGACTTTCTAAAGAAAGTTTTTTAGAGGGTATCGAAACGAAACATCTTATTAGAAAGATTAAATTTATTAATAATAATAAACGAATCGCCTACGTCGTTATTTTTAGGTAATCTTATTAGTTACGAAACAAGTTTACTGAATAGACAGAAAAGATTGCAGCCAAAATCCTCCATCTGCGTATAATACTGTAGGATAATATATAAACCTTTTCCTTCATTCTGCCGATTGACTGTCAATCGATTAGATGTTTCTTTCTAACATTCACAAAAATTTACTTTCCAGTCAACACAAGCTAAAGCATAAATTAGTTTTTTTTTAAATCATAATTGGTAAAAAATATTTCATTATAAATTTTTATTGGCTATACTTACTCGTTCTTTGTGTTTTGATTCGGAGTTGGATAAATATATTCGATATTTTAATGAGCGTAATTTTTTTTGCCATTATCGACGAATTAATTAAGAAGAAGAATCATTAAAAATATGTAAAAATTGAAGTTTGATTTAATTGAGAGAAATCTTCTGAAAGGGCGATAAAACCTTATTTACGGTGCTTTTTAAAATGCGCAATAATATCTGAATCCGGCGATAAGACACGACTCGAAAAAGACGTGACGAAGACGTGTTCACCGACTATAGCGACGTGTCTGAGTGATCGTTGGAAAAATGTTCAAAAGTTACTGCATTCGAAATACTTGGAGAGACCATATCGACTTGGTTGTATGGCCTATCTTTTGAAACTTCCGAGGAAACAACCCGAAAATACTTTGGCCACGTCTCACATCGAAACTATGGCTGGCCGTTCTTCCAAGACGAGTATAGTTTTTAACTTCCATAACTCGTTGATTTTAAATAGAAGAAAAATTTAAGATAAAAATTAATTTATTTTTTTAAAGAAGTGTCGGTTATAATTATTCCACTTTTATTCCGAAACAAATTGTGTTTCTTTAATATTTCGATCCAGAAAGAATAAGCTTAAAATTTCTTATTTTTTTAATTTTGACTTTTCGCAGAAATATATATTTTCCTGAGTAATTCCACACGCGAGCGAATTCTCCGTACAGAAAGGCGAAATTTTAATATTTTCTCTTCAGACTGAAACCAGACTTTATTCAACTCGGTAAGTTGTTACAACAGAATCTGCAACCTGTTTCTATTCGTAATCAGTCTTTTGTAGGAAAAGAAAGTCGAGTCGACTTCCTAACTTCTTTTTTCCTCTTTTACTTGGCGGAATTCAACTGATTTTTCTGAAGAAATGAAATTTATTAAAATTTATATTACTTTGTTTTTATTCGGAATAAAGCGAAAAATTCAAAAACGGAAAAACTTTTACCAAATTTCGTACGTACGTATTTAATATTCGTCATATAGGTGAATATATTGTATTGTACACATTTTTCAAAATTAATAAATAATATAAAAATTTTGTTTATTTAACTTTATAAAAAGTTATTTTCTCTGTAAACAATATATCATAAAATTTCATATTTTTCGTTCACTTATAATATTGATTTTAATTATATAAAAATAAATTGTTAAACAAAGGAGTGATTTTTATTTAAAAAATTACTCGGGCCTAATTAATTCCTTTATTTTAGTCAATTATTAAAATTGTATTTATAAAATATGGCGGCAATATTATACTTAATGGAAATGTTTATAAGGTAAAAAAGAAAATTGATAAATCGATAAAGTATTCCTACATAATACTTAATAATAGATAAAGATAACTTAATATTATAGTATGATAGAGAAAAAGACAATACATAAATGAGATATTTTGGAAGAATAATCGAAACTCCATAATTCTTTTTTCTTCTCCGACATATGTTTCTGTTGTTTCTTTCCCACTCCTTTTGAAATTTTATTTATATCGGTCCCCGTAATTTCATTATTATCGCATTAAACTTGTCGATATTAAAAATGACCGAAATCTTCATTTAGTTTTTTCTTTATTCTGTCGTTTTCTACTATCGACTTATCGTAAATAGTTTAAAAATTGTTCTCCGACATAATTCAACGTTATTACTATTCCCTGATTATCCATACTATAAGTGACGAATCGCTTTAAAAACAAGACAACGCTTTAATATTGGTAGGCTAAAGACAAAATTTATATAAAAGATTAAAGGAGGTAGAGCGATTAAATCGAGTGGCTTTGGAAAATAGTGAATTAGAAAAATTTGAAACACTCTTGTTAGGACCATCGAAAGTAGATTTAAAAAAAGAAATCCTGGAGAGATTTGTTATCTTCGGGTACAGAACTGAATGATAACGCTTCGAAATCGATTTGGAATATTTTAAACTATCGTTTTTGATAGTTTCAATAAGACAACAGCCGAATAACTCGACCAGAAATTCCATCAATATACAAAGAAATTCTGTATATTGAAAAAATTCGAATTTTTTTCATAGTTTTCTTTTTTCGAAAATACTTAATAAATCTATAACGAGACAACGCGGTGCGTAAACACGACAAACTTAACAAATATCGATTAGATAAAGGACGAATCGATTCGGGAGGTAATTGGTGCAAATGATATATTAAATAAAATTAACAATAATTGTCGAGTGCAATAATGTGAAAGAGAGCTAAGTGCCGATTCTTATGGATTATTAACAGTGTAAATCGAAGAAACTAGATACCAATTAATCTTCTCAATTGCTATACGAATCCTCATCTTCTCTTGTAGAGAGAAGATCACGTTCACTCTTTCGATACGAACGACACGGCTTAATGATGTAGCGTTGACAATTAAGATAATGTGTCTCCTTTCAAACGGTTAAAATTGGCTATCTCCATTCTGATTATGACACTCTAAAGTTTCTATTTACATAAAAGTTTTAAGAGGATCTTTACGTAGATTTTAAAAGATGATATTGCATTAATAAAATGAATAAAATGCTTATTTGTTAAATACTTTTTCTATACTTTAGGTTTCTATTGTTAATTTATTGAAAATTGAACATTTCTACCATCGAAAGCGAACCATATCAAATAATTATTGATATAGTTGAATGCCATTTAATATATAAGCCAATTAATAACTACATTCGGAGGGAAATAAGGAACAGATTCCAAAAGTTTTATTGGATTCTCGTTGACTATCCCAACGTTATCCGTGGCGATTAACCCATACGAAACTTAATCCCTTAATCTCGTTTCATCCGCAATAAAGCTTAGGATTTCTAGGATAACGAGCCAATAAAGTTATTCCTAAAATAACACATATGTATTTTTTAAACTGTTGGGAATTATTAGAAAATGTATTACCAATATTTTTGATAGACATACTTCTCTTCACTAATTTTTATTTCTCTTTTTTCTAATGTTACCAACCGTTTTTATTATTTGTAAAGTTAGATGAGATGAAAATTGAATTTTAAATTTATTCAATATTAACTTTCAATCGTTAAATTCTTCCGAGCATATCCTTTCGAAAACGATCTTTCATTTAAAAAAAGGAAGTTTATGCGCATTCGGAATAGATCGACATTCGTCAGTTATACTTCGAAAATGCATTAGCGACATATTTTTATGTCTCGATCTTATTTTGCTCGAAGGTAAACTCGTTTAATTTATAAAAATTCTTCTATAGTTTAGCATAATTTACGAGTTTTGTCGATTTATTTATTAATTTAACACTGTTAAAAATTAATGGGATTTTTTTACGCTAAATTTACGAATCGATTTTTTTCCCAATGCATTTGCATTTGGGCAATTTGGAATCGCGCTCTAAGGCTGTAAAGATAATAATATTATATAAAAAATTTATTTATTTATGGAAGCTATTATCAGTTCATAACAGAATCTCGACGAAAAAGTTGGGAAGAACTAGTCGAGCGTAGCTTTTTGCCACGATTGCTTTTAAAGAAGATCTCGATGGAAGACTTTTAAATTGAATTTAAAAAAATATATATATATAGATTCAAAACAAAAGTCCTAAAAATGTAAGACGAGAGTCTAATCTTTTAAGACTTAAGGTTCTTTGCTCCGGTCCTTTGGCGATACGAGTCGTAAGAGTAAAATCAAGAAAGAGTTGTAAGAAGTAAGAAAATAAAAGATTTTAGGTAAAGTTAGATCCCCGATGCAACATAGCGAGTCAGGTGGCCGTCCCTTTCGCCCTCTTATTCCCCGAAGGGAGAAGGAAGGGAGCGACGGACGGTACTAAACTTAATGGTGTCGTAAAGTTCTGTACCTCCATAGTTCTGTTCCGGAAATCGAATTGGTAGGTAATCTCCGTCTCCATGACAACGAGGGTAAGGTCTCTAATCTCGTCCCCCAACTATCGAAAGACTGACGGACAATGTCTGCCCGCCGTAAAAGTCTGGATGGATGGAAATCCACGTCATCGATCGAATTTGGGTTTGGCGCCACCAACTCAGCCACCCTGGGCTTAGTCGGCACGGCCGTTGCCAGGATTAGAAGCGGATCCAGGCGACTTAATGCCGAGTTAGTTGGATGACGTCGCCAATTGTTTCACGCTTAAGGATGTGGCTGGTGGCTTACGACAGAGGTTAGGGGTTAAGAATAACGAATACGCCATCAAAATCCAAAAGCAACTTTTAATCGAACCATTCTGTGGAAGCTTTACCTACACGCGATTTCCTAGGCAATCAAAATCCTTTAAGATTTACCAGCTGTATCAAAATCGGAAAGCCATTCGGTGGTTCCTACTCGGAGAAAGATTGATACAGAGAGCGAAAGCGGAGAAAATGTAAAAAAAACAGTTCCTTTTCTTATGGAAAAAGCAAATTTTTCGTACATATATATCGGATAAGTTAAGTTAGAAAGGAGTTTATTTAATAATTAGGATCATTCATCACCGGACAAAATAGAATTCGATACATCACCCCTATCAGAAATATCTATCGACCCAACTAAGTCTAACATCCGAGGCATAAAACCGGCAGCCACAGACTGGACCCGCCAATCGATAAGAGTGACCAGGAATGATGATCCGAAAGAAACCATCCGAGCGTCTGAAGGGGAAGGAAAGAAAAGAAAACGGGACGTAAAATTTTAGAGCGCTGTCTGTATGTCCGGAAGGTAGATACATCCGCCATTGGGGTCGACCTTAAAAGTCCGCGAACGATGCCTATACGAGCGAGATAGCTGGAAATCGAGTGTGGTAGGCGTCTACAAACTATAGTAAAAGAGCGTAAGCTAGATAAAAATCCTTAAGAAACTTTCCAAGTATCTTTAAGTCGCGACTATTCCACTCGAAATGCCAATCCGACTAAAGTAAATGACCAGAGTTACCGATATCCAAGTTTAAACGGCGTTTTTGACTGGACCGCCTTCGGGAGATTAATGAAGAAATGTGTCGAGCCAGACCAAACGGCCTTTAAGTTGCCTAAACATTTCCGATTGTTATTCATTTATTTTCGGATTCTCTTCCCCGCAGTTAGTCGATTGGCGGTCACAGGTAATGTTAACATAGAAGCGTCTCTTCGAACAATTAAATCGGATGTTGGCTAAATGATATTAGCCTTCCCGCTAAGCTCTAAAGAACCTCCATCCAGCGACTAAATTCGAATTTAATCCCGTGCAGATGTAAAAATTAGATTTCTGTGGCCAAGAAAATCCCGTAACCACATAGAGGGGAACAAATCTAAATTTAATGTTTTCGGCTGTATAAGTGAAATATAGTCTGGGTAAATTTGTGTTTTCGTATTATTATTGTTAATACTGGCGGCTGGACCCGAGTTAAAATCCTGTGAACGAGCCGGTCCCCGGAGAGAAACGAAGTCTGATAGCAAAAAAACGCTTCTAGCATCTCCCGTGTAAGGAACCGAGTCAATTTCACGCCCGAACTCCTCCTCCTTTTTAGCTTTTCCTCTCTCGTTGTAGAAAAGTGGCCAACACGTGACGAAGTTTCGGAAACAATCGCTTCCGAAAATCCGCTACCGTACCATATCCGGCGTTTAATTACATTAATTATAGAATTTAAACCCATGACGAATAACGCAACGCCCCGTACAAGGACCGAAGGATATTTTTACTTTAAATAATAGAAAAAAATGACCAGCTAAACCGACGTTTTCCGGAAATTTATTCATTTTCATCTGGGTTTGGTGATCGCTATTTTCTAATGTGTTACATTAATTAATTTTTATAGACATAAACTGTGTCTTTAGTATTTTATCGCACCTTTCTTATTTATTTATTTCTTATATCCGGCCGAGTGCATTTTATCAATTTTTTTTTTCTTTTCGTTTTACTCCAGTAGCGTCTCTCGGCGGCGGTAAAGAAGAAATAACAAAGCGAGAAACATTGGTTCAATTTTTCTCTTCTAAAGAACACGCAACATCTATCACACCATTTAGCTTTCCAGCCAAGAGGCGAAAAGAAAAAAAACAAAACAATCGCGCCCTATTATATCCCATTTCGTAAGAGGTGAGAGATAGATGAGCGATTCTTCTTCGAAGAGATGGCGCGGTCCATTTCTTTACCACTCCGACCAAATTGTTCTATAAAGTTCTGTCGAATTAGGTAAGAGCGGTCTAAATTGAAACGAGTCAAACGGAGATTGAAGGAGGAAGGTTTTAAGTAAAAAAAAATACCGTGTATATATAGAGAGGCCTATACCTATATATATAAAAAGGTCAAAGTGAAAATATATTTCAATTTTCCTTCTCTACTCGGCCGCTATCGCCTTTAGAACATTCGAACAGTTTTCTAATCAATATGGATGGCTAAGTCTAATCGCCGCTGACTGCGGGATGAAAAATTGTCGTTCCTCTACTTCTGTTTCGCCATTTCGTCGCTAGGAGCGCTGTCTTTCGCTTTACTCCAGCATTTTCCGAAGGAGATGATCTCAGCAAATTCTCCTTCCGAGTTTCTTTAAAATTTACTAGCCCTTCGAGTTTTTAACTTAATATTTGACTTCTTTTTTTTTATTCCCTTCCTCGATTCCTTTTGTCGCGCTTTTTAAATAGTACAGTAGTTTAGATCGGTCGCTTCTACTGAAATTTTAAACGAACCTTTAAGTTACCTTAAGAACATCAATTTTTAAATAAAGAAGAGTAAAAGTAAAAAAAAAAGAAAGAGAGGAAGGAAAAAAAATGGCGATTGTCTTAAACTTTTTCCCTTTATTTAATCCCATTCGAAATCTATCGAATGCGTTTAATTACCTCACTCATTTCTCGATACTTTTGAAATTTCAAAGAATATCTAATAGTCGATACCCAAACAGACTGAATAAGTATACGGTAAGAATAAAGAGAAGAGAGAGGAAGAAGAAGAAAAAAAAAATGGATGGAGTCGATACGAATAACGACTTACTTCGTAGATCCCAATTAGGTAGCCAGGCACACTGATTCATTTGAAGCGCCATGCGATCGTAACTGCGTAGAAACAGTAGAAGTTACACCCATTCGATCCACTTGTTTGAAAATCTTTTTTGGTCCCTCTACGTTTAGGGAGTGAGCCGGAGAGAGGGGATTAAAAACCATCGCTTACGAGAGCTATCATCGAGCAGATATTGGAAAGGGAAGTGGAGAATAACGATAGCTCCATTTTAAATAACTCAGTCAGCTTCACGCTGTAATAATTCAGATAGTTCTTTCGAATTTATTTGAAAAGATTGACAAAAAATATATATATATAAAAAATAAATGAAAAAAATATCTGAAGATCGATCAAAAGAAGTAATATGACTGTGTTTGTTACTTCAAAGAAATACGGTTCTGTTTTCTGAAAGAGAAGAGTTCTTTCGTGATTAAACTGGTCTTTTTTGTGTTTTCTTCCTTTCTCTCGGAAACGAAACAGCTTAGTATGTTGAAAGTTCTTTGATGGTGATTTTTTAAGCGTTGGATATCCTTCGTGTTTAGCCAGAACCTAACATGTTAGGAGCGATGTCTTCTAGTGAATAAAATCTTTTCGAATCAATGGCGACTCAACTTTTAAGCTACATTCGACACATTTTCTTTTACTATTTCCATCGATACATCAATTTACTCCCTAAAAGATCATTTTTAAACCAATATTCAAAATTTATATAAATTGATTCAAACGTATAACGTATCTATAATTTATAATCGAGATTATTTTCCCTCCAGAATCCGCGATTTATAAAGAAAAGAAAATATATATTATAATTTTTCAAATATTCTCTTATGTATTTTTTTAATTTAAACATAAAAATATATTTTAATCGAAAATATATAAAATTGGAATTAAATAAATACAGTACATATCTGGAAACAACGTTCCGACCTTTAATTCGAATTATCGACGATAGATGGAGCCAGAAAACCGTATTTTTATTTTCCGCTAAAAATTTTTTCTTCTTTAGGAAGTTATCAATTAAATAATTATAATGGAAACAATGGTAACTTTTATCACAATTACTTAGATTTTTTGTTAAGTTGTTAGTTCCTATCATTTTCTTTTATTAAACTAACTACGGTATTCCATTCCGAAATTATTTCCAGTGGTAAAATTCTTAATTTATGGTTTTCTCGATGGTAAAAATTAAAAATTGAAAATTATTTTGGGAATTTAAAGAATCAGCGACGGGGGAAGAAACTTTTAGTCGAATGAAAAATATGTCTATTTTCAATTTTTAGTGAAAGAAAATTAATTGATTTTCAGACGAATTAATTGAGAAGTGAATAAAAGAGAAATTTAAATTTTAAACGTTACTCGATTTATAAATTACAGTACTACGTAAGTAAAAATTAAAGACGGTTTAATGATAATCGATATGAAAAGTCTGGAAGGAAGGTCGTCATCCTAGACATCCGTTTTCTAGATTCGTCGTTTATTAGAATAAAAAAAAATTTAGTGTTTGTTTGGTGGGAAAGATGGAGCCACAGTACAGTCAGTCCCAGGAAGGCGTATTTTTCAGTGGGACTCCTCACCTCGATCCGCGAAGATGCTTCCGTAATCCTGTAGACTTCATCTAGTAAACCATAATTCAATTATTTCTTATAAATTCTTACCCCAAATTATTGTATTCGGTTTGGTAAAACTAAACATTTTATTATTCCTATAAAATTAAATTGGTTTTATTATTTTTAAACATTCTATTCGTATCATTTTTTTTCTGGTAAAAAAATAATGGTGGATGTTAAATTTAACTGGACATGTGGTTTTAATATTTTACTAAACGTACAGACAACCTTTTATAAGTTAAAAGGCCGTTTTTACTATTCGATCTATAGATATTTATATGGGAAATCTAGATAAGAATTTGATTTCGAGAAAGAAGAGATTTTAGAAATTTCTACTTGTTGATGAAGTTTAAGAAAACTTCACGCTATATAATAGGCGACCCGACCCCTCTAGAGACCGAATTTTTCCCTCCAGTATCGATAGTTGGAGTCACCCGCTGTGGAAAACTAAGAAAAAACTTATGATGCGTTTTTAATGAAGTTCTCTCTTTCGCATCCTCCGCCAGGGGGATGGGTTTCCCTTTTCTTTACTCCCCAATCTATCTCCAAAATTTCCTAACGACTTTTTAACAACCGTATCCCCTGGGTGATGTCTCGAATTTTTGGGAATTTGGACGTTTCTTCCAACAGATCTCTAGGTTGGAGTTTATCCTCTTTCGGTCACGGCCGATACGTTTTATAAATAACAATCAAAATTTCGACTTGGTACCCCGTAGAATCTAAAATTCGTCTTTTAGTCAAAAATCTTAGAGTAAGGGTAGTTGGCGGGGAATCTTAACCAGAAAGAAAAATCGCGGCCATAATAAATAATTACTTAAATTTCATTAAAATTTTTTATTTCTCCAAGTATTTTCGATTCTGTAGGATACGAAATTGTGGCATATAGTACAACGTACGATATGGTTAATTACAAAAGTTTATAAAGAGCATTTTATAATTTAAATAATTTTCATTTCTATCGATTTTATGCAAATCCGATAATTCTCTTCTTCGAATGTCTCTTTCCAAATTAATTTTCTGTGTTGGAATATTACTATCTAATACAGAAGTGGTTAGTTTTCGCCATATTTGGGCATAAAAGTTCTTTCGAGTTGGAGCTAAAAAAAGAAAAGAAAAAATATAATCATCGATCCAACTAGGATGGTGGAAGTTAATGAAGACCTTCTTTTCTGCGCAAACAACGTCATCTACACTCGCAGCATATCCAAGCGTGTCGAAAGGCCTCTTCTTCCCCTCGGAAACTGGCAAAGGAACGCCCAGTTCTCTTTATTAGCTCGGCAGCGAGAGACTCTGAAAGCGAGCGAGTGGAAAATGTCTGTCAATATTCGCCTGTCGGACGTTAAATGAATGCAATAAGTAGAGACTTTGTCTTGGTCATTTCCGTTCGTTTTTCTACAGTCTAACTTCACCTTTACAGTTCGACCTTAAACAATAATCACTCCAATGACAATTCCCATTGAAAAGCCTAATAGATTTCTTTTTCTTTCGGCCATATTTTTCTTATCCCGCCCGGTGTTTCCATGATTTTCATGGAAATTATTAATATTTTTCTACCGATTAGATTAGAAGAATATTAAAAAATTTCTTTCTGATAAGTTGTTATCTTAACGCTTTAATAGTATCGATTATAGCGTTGGGATTAATTTCTTTATTGGCACCAACTGCTATCGAACGGAGTAATAAATAAATATTGCAATCTTCATCTATCGCTATTATTTTAACATTGGAAATGAACTCGTCTCTCGGTAACTTACTGTCTTTTACCGTGATTCCTAAAAATGAATATTTATGTTTTAGATCTTTTCTAATTACCGATATATTCCTTTACGATTTTTCTTATTATTTCTTTAATTTTGTCTTACGTTTACAGAAAAACTTTCCTAATCTATCATTAATCGCCATAAATATATGTAATCGAAAAATTAAAAAAATATATCGATATATTTACTTCGATCGCCTTCATTTTCATAAATTAGGCACAAAAAAACACTTTCCTTTCCGATCTATTAAAAATTGAGTAAACCGATCGGCCATCCTTACTTATATCTTTTTACTATTATTCCGTAATATTTCTTTTTCCCCCTTAATATTTTGCAATTTTATTTTAAAGGACGGTTCTTTTTAATATTTTTTCGCAATTTTCGATCTTTGGCTAGCTCAAACCCTGCCAGAAAACCTTCGGTAACCATTTATAATCCTACCTTTATCATTTTTACTGTCTTACACGGAGTGAGGTGGAAATTTTGTTTTCGTTTTTAAACCACTCTTTTCGCTTTACTCGTTACACATCTTTTATTTACTTCGGTCGGTCTCTATCTCGGTAAATTTTATTATTTTCCCAAATGAGGTTTCGCTTTCTTCGGCGCCGTACGAAGATACAGATAAAATAAATTTTCTTATTAAAATTGTTATTAGAAAATAAATATTGTACCGAGAAAAATTTGTCGAACTAGCGTAAGACGAAGAAAAAAATTCTTGGAAACTTCATTAATTCCTTAGACTAATTTAATGAGCTTAATTAGTAAGAAAGTTGGTAATTCGATAGTCTAGAGCCAACCAAGAAAAAAAAAGGGAAAAATCAGACGAATCGAAATGACTCTCATTATGTTCATCATCAATTTAGAAGAGAAGATTCGTTTGAGCATAACAGCTAACTTTCTCATTCTATTCGGAATCGATGATTATTATTCTGTTGGAGTTTCATCGATTTCGTTTTGTTTCTGTGATTGCGACGCTCATTGAATTCCCTAATAATATACCGTTAGCGTGCATTCTAAATTAGGGGCGAAAGATCTATAGCCAAAGCTGGAAGTAAACTTTTATAAAGTAAGTAGCCAACTTAAAGCCTATCTCTATATAAATTAAGAGGTAGAATCGACTTTTGTTGGATTAGCGAAAAATAATTTAGTCTATCTAGAGACTGTCATTCAATTTGCCAAACCGAGTGTTTTAATCTTTTAAGAGAAGGACAGGATTGAAGGTGAGAATTTTACTTATACACGCTTGGCGGAACCCACGTCTGCTACCGAGAGATAAGTCGTAGGTTTGTAATTCATACGCTTCCAGCTAAAATCGTAGGTGAGCCGACGATAAAACTCTGTAATGCGCAGTTGCGGATAAGTTTGAATAATTCGGTTTGATGAGCTTCTTTCGACTAATTAAAGCGAATAAATAGTCTTTCGTAATGCGACCAAACTTCGAACATCACACTTCTTGTTTAAAAATGAATTAATCTCCTTTACCTGGTCGATAAAGGTCTCTCTGGCCATTTACGCTTTTAAGTACGGTAGATTATCATCTACGCTAGATAATTAAAAGTAAGAAAAATTCGAACGACAACCATAAAAAGTTGTGTAAGAGTTTAAAAGGTTTGATTTGTTTTTCTGCGAGTTTCGTTTCGATCGGTTTAATTGTGTTAAATTTCTAGTCAAAGAGCCGAGTCCTTTCCTTTTAGTGAAGGATTACCACTGATTACTGGTAATCCCAGTTCTGCTTGAAATGTTTGCGACGAAGAGTACACATCCAACAACGTGAACAGAAAAGAACTTGTGACGCTGGCTACGTGAATCGATTTTAGCGGATCTCCAGGGACATTTTTCCACAGAACTTGAATTAAAGCGAACATTCTCTTTTAGACTTTGTAACGTGTCTCGAGTAAGGATTACAAATGTTTGGCATCTTAGTTACTGCGCTATACGGATACAACCAACTGTATACTACCATTTATCGGACTCCATTTACGTGTAACGGGTCTGAACGCCATTTAATACGTTAAATAACTTCCAAATATTCTCTCTGTCCTCAGCGTTAAATATGCCAATCTACGCAGATATTCCGTTATTCGTTAAAACCACCCGGATACCTTTATCAGACTATACAGTATACGACGAAAGCGTATTTTCCAAGTTTCTAAAGAAAATATAGTACTGCGCCAGTTATTTGAAACAATGCCTTTACATCCAAACAAAGTTTCGGTTCTTGTTTGTCTTTCGCGAGAAGGGATGACGGGTATTTCCTGCCAATGCAATTCTCGTTCCAGCTGTGTCAACGCTCACCGATGGAAGGGGCGACGATTGCGCTTCACCGCATTCCACCTGCACGCTCCAGCGCCCCAGGTCTACAACCCCTATTGGGAAGGCAACAACAAAGTACAGTAAGAGACCGGTTGGCCTCATTAAATATGGAAATGAAAAAAGGAAAGCAAATTTTATTACTCGCTTTTTCTCCTATAGGTGGCGTTTGGGAGATAACGTGGTTACTCTCGGAGGTTAAGGTACACGAGACGAGAATCTCTGGCTGAAGAGTTGACCGAGCGGAAATATGCGACGAGAATTCTCTCCTCTTCGATCTATACTCAGTCTATATAGACCGAACAGGATACTGCAGACAATACTAAAGGCCTCCTAACTTAATATCTTCTGTCCGAGCTGTGTTTGTTCATTTCTTTCTTCCTCTTTCTTTCGCCTCCTTTTCTACCTTATCACATTTCTCACCCTGTTTTATAAATTAACAATACAGGGTTAATATAGCTCGCTTAATTAATAACCATCATTTCCACCCTCCCAAAATCAAAAGATGATAATGAAGATGTAAAAGGGAACAGGTGCGAGTCGGGAACATCTGACAGGTAAGAAATAGAGACGTCAAACAAAGCGGGGGAGCGAAGTAGACTGCGTAGTGTAATCTCGGCCTGGAGGCACCGAAAGTTAAGTCGGGAAAAGGAAAGTATTTCGGAACGTTAATTACGAGAGACCAATGAATGTCATAGTGTGATGTATCGTTAGCATCTTCATTTCTATCTCCAAAGGTGTCCAAGAACTAGCTGCCGATATTGGCTGTAAAATGTCATGTGGGGAGGTGATGGAAATAACGAGCGGATACTGATGTTCGTTACGGCTTGTTGATTTTTCATACATATTGAATAGGCCGGATAACTTTAATTCTGCCAGAGAAGGAAGATGTTAACTCTTTAATGAGCTTCCTCTGTATACTTAGTGAAGTTTCTCAGAAATATGAAGAGTTAAAATAACATGGTAATCAGGTAGTTTCGAGAAAGGATTAAATATTCAACTTTAATTTGATTCCAAATTAAAATTTGTAAATTTACTAAATTATTTACTTAAATGTATTTATTGACGTTATTATTAATAATACCAAAGTAGGCTCATGTAATTAATTAGCTATCTGGCCGGGATTCGAAATATTTACCGAAAAAACAACAATAATAATAATAATTAGTAGCGCTTATGTGTAATAAAATAAAAGACGATGGAGATTTTGACGAGATAAATCATCGATATCTTTTTTACGCTCCATTTAAGTAACTTTTATCGTAAGAAACTAACTTAAATGTCTTTGGAACAAAGCAAAATAATTTAGGAGCTTATTTCTCTCTAGAAAACAGATGATTCTTTTAAGAGTTTTAACACTGGTAGGTTAATCCACGCTTGACACAAATTTCTAAATTGCTGTTAATTTTTTATATTGTTCATAAATTATTACAGGGATTCAAAAAAGTGTTCTATGACATTTTTTTGTAGGAAATAAAAGCGAGAGAAACAATAGAAGCCTTCTAATCCCATTGGTGGAGCCGCTCTTCCCCAGGGTGTTTTTCGGGCCGAATTACACTTCAATTAAACACGACTACTTCTTGTTATTCTAGCGGCTCGACGGAGCACTAAATCAAGTCGAGGAAGCGCTTTAGGGCCGAAAAAACGCGGGTAATTAAAACAAAGAACAATTAAACTGAAGAAGAGATGGTAATTACAGTACTCCCTCAGCATTATTCCATTCTCTAGAGCTTAACTTCTGAGATGCTAAACGTGGCCCGCGCTCTGTCCTTCTAAGTGTCATAATCGGATACACTTTTATGGTTTCTGATAAATTATATTTTATATTTACTATGCAACATTAATGCGCTATCGGGAATTTTATTTTTATATTTAATATTGTTTTGGTTTGGTTTAATTAGGAAAAAATCAAAAGTTATTAAAATTAAACTGTTTAGATTCTTAATAAAATCTGCTTCCTATCTGAATGTTGATCTGAATTTACGGCGCTTTGTTAAATGAATAAAATCTTATTTAAAATTCGTAAAATGTGTAATAAATTTAATTTGTTTGTTTAGAAACACAGACCTAAGTAAAGAATTAAGATATATACTGAGTTATTTAATTAGTTTTTTTCCTTAAATTTAATTACTAATTTAAATGATTAGACTGCATTCTTTTTTTTTTTTTTTTTTGCCAATTTTATAAAATAATATTTTTATTTTTTGGAGAATAAATATTTTTTTTAGTAATTAATATTAAATAAAAATGTATTCTAAAAATTGAGTGCGGGTATATTCTTTGTTCGAAGACTAATTTCTATGTAGTTTAAGATTTACTTTTTACTTACAATATTTTATGTGAAAGTAAACTTATGAGAATGTTATTTATTTGTTTATAGTAATTTTTTATTTAAAATATGGGATAAATTTATAATAGACTCTACCAAACCAAGTAAAAGATTAAAACTTGATATAAAATAGTTATATTGACTAGAAAAGTGCCAATTAAATATCGAAAAATTTGCTCGGGGCCGCAAATTAAAATTTTTTTTTTTAAGTTTTCCTGATGCGAGTCGAGAGGTCATTTCTTTTTGATATTTAAAACGTGATTATGTTTATGATAAGATTAAAAACGGTATAAACATCGTTAAGAATTACCGAAGTTGTATTTTATCTGATCCCAGACAGTTAGTTAACCCAAGGGATGTAAAAAATTAAAGACGAACTGCGTAGGGAATACCTCTATTTTAAGAGTAGGCAACCACATAAACTGCATCGATAATATTTTATAAACCTAAAAATTAAATAAATATCTGTTTTTAAGTTTGGTATTAAAAGATCTAATACAGTAGAATATGTGTATTTTGTTAAAATGTGCAGCGTAAGCACTTTTTCGTATTAAAATAACTTAAAAATATTTTTTATAAAATTATAATTTACTGACTAAAAACTACCTGCTAGAATAATTTAATTTATTGGCTACGAAATTTTATTCAAAAATAATATTTAAATTCTGTATTTATAGCAAATATATAAAATATCAGGACGTTTGTATGTATTTTTCGTGATTATAAAATTCTTAACAAATTAGTAAAGGGGAAAGATATAATAAAAACTAATTAGGGGAAAATCTTTAAAGTGAGCAGATTTAGCGACAAAGAAGGTATGGCCTAGATGGAGACAATGTGGATTATATAGGAGTGATTTTCTTAAAGCTGCTAGTTATTGACCGAAATCTATAGAATAAATTTGTAAGGGATATATCGGAGAATTACTCAAAGACAAACTGACCGGAAAATCCTTTGTATTGTCGCGCAAACATTGACTAAAAGGCACAGTTAACGCAAAGATGAATAGACCAGCTTTATATCCAACAGAAAATGCCCAGAGTCGTTCTCAAACATTTCTCTGTTTACCTACGTTTCCTCTATAAATGTCGCACTAACTTATACGCCCAGAATGAATTAGCGTCAATGTACAATATTTATATATAGTCCTCATTTTCTATATATATAGTTTCTAATGGGTATCTAATTTCCCTTGTTAAGATAAAATATTTGCACACTGGTTGAATTAAGTCCGTTTACCAAGATTAGAATAACTCTTCCATTCAATGTCTATATTTAGAATATTTCCATTCCTACACTATTATCGTATCGATACGAACAAATCTTATTAGTCAGCGATTTGAAACAATTAAAAAAATCTATTTAAACTGTTTTTCTACTTAGAAATAGATGAATTGCCCGGATATTTTATATTAATATATCATTCCTCCGTAACATTTTAAACATTTCTGGTGGTTTACATTCTATAAAACGATTTGCTGATATCTTCTGTTTCCAAAAAACGATTCGTTGGCAATCTTGGAGTAGTTGTTATAAACATTGTAGTGAAAACGTATGAGCCGATTATAATTCGTGCGCCTAGAGAACATAAATCATTGACTTCATAATAATGTACATTTTTAGGACTATCAGACAGTAGCCATGCATCATACCTGCCATGATGAATTGCTACTGTCACTCCGTAGTTCGAGGCAACACCGTTAGAGGTCGACACCAATCTTTCCAGAAGCAGAATTTTAAATTATTCCTCTTTTCTTCGAAAGTAAAGCAATTTTAAATGTATTTACGTTAGATTAAAAAGTTATTATTGTAAATATTCTTCTTCCTAACTTTGTTAAAAATAACTGGCAAAAACAAATATAAAAGAAAAAAAATAACCAAGCTTTATAAACAGCAACTGTCGCTCTTTCTCGCTCGCCATTTTACCCCTCTTAGCCATTAAGTAGTTTTTGAAAATTTAAATACCGAAAAATAACGGTAAATGACATTAAGATAACAATAAAAAGTAAAGTTTAAGTCAGTACAAAAACTCGAAACTCGATGAATTTTTTAAGATTTAAACAACATATAAGATACTCGACTTTCGATGGCGCTTCTGTTAAGTAACCAAAAATGTTGACAGCTTACTACAAAACAAAGATTGATGTAATTGACTTTAGACTAAGTGAAAAGAGAGAGAGACCAGATTTTCTTGGCGATTTAGGTGACGAAATTCATCGATCGATCGGTTAGTTGTGAAAAGAAGAAGGGGGGAAATCTTTTCAGTGTTGTGTTAACAACTTCAGTCAGAACAGGATATTACATCCGTTGTTTATATAAGTAAAACTTCCTCCAT
Source organism: Olivierus martensii (assembly GCA_000484575.1). NCBI lineage: Eukaryota > Metazoa > Arthropoda > Arachnida > Scorpiones > Buthidae > Olivierus > Olivierus martensii. Next base: position 65,313 of record AYEL01080300.1, read on the forward strand.
AACTTCTATCCTGTTATATAAGAGACGATTGGAGATAGCATTAAAAGATGGCTACTTTCCCTCGACATAAAGTCAATTTATCTATTTCAGATAGGTAATTGATAAAACTTCCATAAATAAATCATCTTTAAAACCCTAATCTGTTCTTTATTGATTTAAATAACTTTGATAATGAATTCGAAATTAAAATTAATGCATTTGTTATTATCTTAGGAGGGAATCTTCGGTTATTGCTTGTCGGTAGCATTTTCATGGTTTCATTATCATCGAGTGGCTACTTAGAGAGCGACTAAGGAAAGATCTGACGAAAGATATAAATGGAAATTTGTTTCTGCAATTAGATATCGATGTTAATTTTGTATTATTACCAGATTTCTTAGTTAAATCTTAGATAATTGATATTTACGCCATTGTCGTAAGCAATCGCGTAGAAAGGAATTCTTATAATTTTTTATAAACGACTGATTTTTGATATATTTGCAAAACTTCTTTATTTAAAGTTTTGGCCGTTTATTCTGTTTTATTTCTCGGCATATATACTGTACATTTTTTTCCGCAATATATTAACCGAATTGCCCATAAATCTACTCTCCCGAGTTAAATTTAATGAAATATATATACATTTTTCCTTCTCTTAATCGCATTAATTCGAGGATTGTTTAGGAAGATTTAGTGATTGTGTCTGGGATTTAGCATCCGCATAATTCTTCCACATAGGAAAGCATTCGAAGCTTTTTTTCCTTGTCTGCATCTGACAGTAAAAAATTATCGAGTTTACTTAGTTTATCGATTTAAAGGGAAATTATTCTTTCGAACCATTTTAAAATTACGTTTCACTTCTATTAAAAGGCCGAATTAAAGCGTAATGAACATTCTCGGTTTTTTTTAAATCTTCTTTAATGTTTGAAAGCTTATTACATTCCATTTTACTTCAAATTCGTATACAATGTTTTAAGAAGTAATTTTTTTAAAATGAACTCCAAACCTCTATTAGATCTAGCGCATCAGACAAATGGCATACAATTCTCGCAGCCTCGGTATCATAGTCGGTGGGAGTAAGACGATTTGATTGATGAACACCATTCTTCGGCATTCATTAATATTAATAAGTTTATACATTAGTATGAGTATTGAGATCAATTAGTGTTGGTCCATTCGATGTGTAGCTTATCGATATAATTAATATATCTTCTAAACCTCCCATTCGCGATAATTAACATTTTTATGTAATTATATTCGAGAAGCGCTTCAATTTTTTTTTTTTAATTCCGAAGCCCATACTTAGAGTTTATCTGGTATCACAGAAAAATCGTCACCGCAAAAAATCGACTCGGTAGCTTATAAAATTACGTCAAACACTATTAGAAAATTAATTTAAGCGCGGATTTTCGATGATTTTCATTCTATGACAGCGTATAGAAAGTTCGCGATTTAAAGCGACGAGACTATTATGAAACGAAAGATCAATCGCTTCTCGTTCTCTTCTTTCCCCTTCATTTTTTATATTAAGAAAGTGATTTATTTTCATTTCATCGCTACTGTTTAAGTTTAAAAAATTCTTAATTTAAAATTAAAATTACAATTATTTATTGTTTCTGTTGGTAAACTACTCCGTATGTTACGAAAATTGACCCGGCCCGAGGAATCTCGTTGAATATAGGAAAACACTTAATATTGACAAAATTAAAACTGTAATCATTAATGTAAACGAATCGATATCGTAATGTTTAACCTTAAATAACCTTAATGGCTCCATAATGGTGTAGGGGGGCTTTATCCCAAACTAGTGGTAAGGACCCTCATTGATTAATTGTCGTTCTCGTCGGGACAAGTATGACAACCAGTAGTCAGACCCGTAATTAGCGGAGGCATCGGGATAGTGGCACCCGTCATGCGAGATAGTTGTCAACGACCATTGAGGGGTTCCTTTACTTTTAACCCCCTAGAAGGTGAGGTATTTGACCGTGACCTCCTTCGTCACCTTCGGTCAAATTAGTTTTTATCTAACACATTTTTTTTTTTATTTTTACCAGTTATATATCAAAAATTTTTTTTCTTTTCTACTTATTAATTCTTCTTTTGTAATATTAAAAGAAGTGAAAATATAAAAGGGGAAAAAGAGAGAAATAAATTGCACGCTATATACTATAACAGGAAATAAATCGAGAGAAATGTGGTTAAAAAACATTAAAATCCAACAAAATATTATTTTTACAGCTGAAAAGATAAATAACTAGATTTCCATCGAGTTTACTTATAAAAGACAAGATGATGAAATGCCGAAGATCAGAAATACTTTTCAAATACTTTAAGTGAATAATAGTTTTGGCAATTGCTCTTTTCAACACCAGATGGCAATCGTTGGATTTTTTTTTTATTATATATAATTGAACTTTTATTTTTTTGCATTTTTATAAAAAAGAATAAAGAGTACTATAGCTTCCTTATAAAAAAATCTCTCGGGTGTAAAAAAATCTCTCATAAGCGTATGTCGTTTTGCGTTTTTAATCATCGACAATTAACTGATGGCTTATCGGAGACGAGTGTAGAAAAATGGAGAAAGATTGGATGTTTTTACTTTAGCAATATATTAATCCGACAGGTGTCGTTGTCAAGTTAAACGATAATTGTTAGGAAGGACGTCCGTTCCATCTGCCACCCTGCGGCCAACCTCTTAATTAGTGTCGAAGTCTAACGCCCACCGAGTGACCGGATGTTAGCGAAACCCTAAAGATAGGTCACAGTAATGGTCTGCCGAGGAGGGTAAAATCATCTACTGGTGAAGACAGGTGTTGCTTTACCTCCACCCACCCTGGCTACAGTCAGATGTCTTCATTTCCGCTGTCTAGGAATTCTGTTCATACTGTAGCCTCTGGGGGTGCCTCTTTCTTAATTAAGAACTTTGCCAACACCTCTACGCGATATAATTTCCCTGGAATTTATTGGATGCTTTGTTTAATCATTCTTTCTAATAGAAACGTTATTTATTAAATTCTTAAATTAAATTTGTCTTCTTAAGTTGAATAAACTCTATAGAATAGGACGGATAAAAAAAATCTGCTGTCCGGAACCGATAGTTTGTTACCTTATTCGGTCTTTGACATTACAACGACCGTAACATATTTTATGATAGAAAACACTCCGTCATAAAAATGTAAGAATTTTCTCACGTCATTTAGGCATAAAGTTTTTCGAATAAAAAAAATTTATAAATCGAATAATTTTTCCCAGTCTGGTAAACTTTTCATTTATTTTTGTAGTTTGAATATTTGTTTTTCGATATTTTTCTATACAAGATACGTTTACATATTGTAATGGTTACGAAATCTTTTCAATTTTTTCCTTTTGACAAAGGATGAACTACAGTGTGCTACTTCGGAAGAGAGTCACTCCGGCTATAACAACTCGAGTACTCGCTACTCTATATTGTAGCGTAAGTTCTCCTGATGTAGATATTTCGTATTGGCTTCTCAGCTGTATCGAGTGTTCCTGCGATAAAGCAAACGTTTAGGCGATAGGTAAAAATGCCAATGTCCCGCCCGCAAAAAAGAAACAGAAAAAGAAAATTAATAGGACTCTTTCCGAAGAGTAGAGTCGAGGTTAGCTATGGCGTTAGCTCAGTCGTATAAAACAAAATCGAGTTTCGGAAATTCAGAAAGAAGTATAGAAGGACAAAAGGTGTTCTTCCAAAAGGCGAGAAAGTGTTCTTAACCTTAGAAGTGCACCTCCCTTAGCGCTAAAGTTACAGAAGAGAATGAAAGCGAAATGTTAGCCTAGGGGTGGATTGTTACCGTTGTCTGAACGACGCGCGAGACGAACAAGAGAAAAAGAAAACACGCAAAAACGAAATGGAATATTTTATCGACCAGTAACAGAGGTTCTTAAATGAGGAAGGGTATAACGCCCTCTAGGGAACAAATGTATAAAAATCCATCGAGTCTCTTCTTTTTTTTTATTTTCTTTCTTTCTTTCCTGTAGAGAACGTTGTTAAAAGCGTTTTTGTATTGATTGCCGCTGCGTGGTCCCTTCGCATCGATTCTTCGGATAAGATGTTTTGAAGAATTGACTTGGTAAAAAGAAATTTCCAAATCAATTGCACTTTCGCGCGCATTTTCCAAACCACTTCCTAAATGATGGCGGTAGTAAATATAAATAGGAATAAAAATTAAATATGGTCATCTTTATTGGTGGGGGAAACGTTTCCATTGGAAATTCGCTTTCCACTTTGCGGTGAGTACAGTAATCTGTTTTGAATGAAGCGAATAAAATGTTCGCTATCGAAAGTATCTCCATCATTTGGCTACTCGAACATATCATTTCTGTAGTTAAAGTTTTTATGTCACATCTTTCTCCCGGTTGATAGACGAGAAATTATTTAATCAGCCGATTTTCTATATTTTAAGAAAAAATTCTCTAAAACTATTACTATTATTATTTAGTTTCCTATAAGTCATCCGAATTTTTCCTTGGCTCATAAATTCTGACAATTTAAAATCGATAAAACATGGAATATTGTAATGGCATTTAGAAATAGATTTGTAGCACGCAGAACCATTTTACATGATCACAAATATTAAAAAAATGCTGGGATGAGAGAAAAAGCGCAACGTTTCTTTTGTAGAAAAGTGGATTGACGTCTAAAAGAACGCTTCTTACAATACTTAGAATGTAATATGAACCACCCCTAAAGGCGCAATTCTTCTATGCGAGGGAAAATGAATGGGAAGTCTTTATAAGGGGTTGACATCTATCTTTCTCTGTCCTTACGCCAATTTTCGAGCGATTTGACAATAATTTTTCGAACAGAGCATAAATTACCAAGTTAATTCCACCCAGCTATTTGCCGATGTAAAACCGGAAAAAATAATTAGTTTTTATCCTAAAGTAGATTGTGTAGAAATAATCTGTTTTCTTGTAAATTGATTTTCGAATTCGGCCACGACTAAAACAAACAAAAGTAACCGTTTTTTTAATAAAAATAAATCGTATTTTCGTATAGGAGAAAAATCGTATCGCTTGTTTCTAAATGATATTCGTTAAATCCGGAATAAACACGGAAGAAATAAATATAACATGGGGAAAGTTTCGATATACAATAACCGAAAGTCGTTAGAGCCTGATGAAATTCTAAACACGGTTCTCTGGAATTTTGATTTTACTACGGGCACATTTTAGATTTATATCTCACCTTCGCCGGAATTTTTTATTATAATTAGTTCTATATTGGTGCTGTGTGAAGGTCGATCCGACAAAGTAGATCTACAAGTCTTTCGGCTATAAGTTTGGAACTTTGAAGACTGTAGCCGAGTTTGATCTTATTTTTGGACAAATATAGAATGTACAATATGTCCATTAGACTCTCGAATTCACTCCGTCTCCGCATTTTGTCTTGTGCTTATCATTAATTAATATCGCTTAAGAAATCCGAAGCAAATAAATTGCGATTGGATCGATCTAAGCTGGCAAAAATTTCTAAATTTCATTTTAAATGTTTCCATCTCGTATATTATATTAATGCTTACTGAATATAAAACGCGAGTAGAATAGAATACGTCTACATAAAATAGATGACACAAAATAAATATCGTGAAATCATCGATTTTCTATGAATCTACTTTTGTTTCATTCTGTCATCCTTGGACAGTTTTACGACTGCGATAAAAGTTACCGAGATGATTTCTGTCAAGTATTTCTGATGATAATCTCGAAGTAAAATAAGTAAGTCTAGATCCGTACTCCAGCTACTTTCGAAATTTTTTGTACGCTTTCTACAAAGAATTTTTTATAGTTTTATGGATTCTCATTTAATATTTATAAATTTAAATTTCTCATTGTAAGAATGTCTTTTTTTCCTCTTTCCGAAATCTGGTCTAGAAAATAATATTAAAACATTAAAAAATACGGGTGTAGAAATATCATTACGAGGATCAATATTAAAAAACCTTTAATTATTTCTTATTCGAATGGAATTTCTACAGGCAAAATATTTCTGTGTTATGGGTTTCATACTCGGACTATAGTAAAATTATGATTATTATAAGAAAAATATCTTACATGATAAAATTGCTTGTTTTTTACGATGTTAAACCAGTGAAAGAAAATATCCGCTTTCGATACGAGTTTTCGTGTCGAACCATTAATTTTTAATGTAATATAGAATATAATAAATTTATGTGGTCGAATGATTGAAAAATATCGATTTTTATATCAATCGAAAGATCTACCCTTCCCGTAACCGTTCGTTGAAGACCAGAAAGAAAATTCCATCGAAGCACTATTAATAACTATTAAAATAAAACAATGGCAGTGAAAAAACTATTTTCCTATAAAAAATATATTTATTTAAAAGGACTAATAGATAAGCGGTATATTTTACAGAAAATGTAACACAAACTGTACGATAACACGAAATTTCTTATAAGACTAAGATTTAAACTATACTATGGTATTTTTATACCGTAGCAATATTTTAAATTTTACTTGGTGGATCGAACTGTAAATTTGGACTTCTGGATTTATTTCTAATATAAGTTTACCAATGGTCGACCATCATTTCCTACACAAGTTCTTAGTTTTTCAACAGGATTTGGCAACCCGCCACATATCAGAAACGATAAAAAGTATCTTTTTCTATATGCATTTTTTTATCCATTATACATATATTTTTTTTTCAAATTAAAATGTATATAGTCAAATATATTTGGCCATTAACATCAGATTCGACACACGAATTAGAACGAAAACATTTGTAAAATTTGTAAAAATCCTGTAAAAAGGAATAATTTAATTAGAGTGAATCGGGGGAAGAAGCTTATTTTTTTCTAATTCTTTACTATTTAAACAGGTGGCGATAAAAGGTGGTTTATTATAACCTCCTATAAGCCCGCCAAAAATATAGATGATGGCTATTATCGGATTATCGATTACTCGCATTAGAAATCGAAAAGTTCCCAGCGAGTGTTGAAATTTTTATCAAAAATTATACAGTCACTTTTCGAAGTATTATTATTAATCCTAATAATATCAGCGTAGTAAAAATTAATATGTGTAATGCGTAGTGGACACTTTAAAGAATATTTTTCTTTCGATGTCGTTATAATTTAGCCATTTTAAGTCACGTGATTAAAAGTTGAATGCAACCCTGATCGACGGGAAAGATGGCAATATTTGCTTCGGGATTGGATGCCGAATTTAAATTTTTGTATTTATGATTTATTTTCATAAATTAATTGATAAGAACATATATTATGACCCAAGCATAGGTCTTTGGTTCGAAGAAATTTTAAAACTTGCAGCAGGAGGTCTTTGGTTCGAAGAAAGTTTAAAACTCGCGGCGTAACATATAAACAGAGGAGGCACGAATCGCTTCGATGCTTGGCAGATATATGATAGGCCTATATCTATCTTACAGAAGGTTAAAAAGGAGATTATAGAAATATAATGATAAAAAATATGGCGTGGAACCACACAGTAAATAACTCATTATATGTTTAATACTAATTGTATACGAAGGGCTTAGAAAAAACTGCTAAATCCATTTTCTTAAGTGTTTGGGATAGCTTATTTTACATGGACACACGGACAACTCTACATCTTTCTTAATTAAAAGAGATTACTCTATATTAACTTTTGACTTTCGTGATACGGAGCCACACTAAAGGCATCAAACAGTCGAATGTGGCTCAAAAGCAACGACTCGACCACCGTGGATGTGTACGATATCTAAATAGCTGATTTTATTTAATTCTTATAACTTTATAGAATTTAATAATTTATTCTATTAAAATATACATGGTATAATGAACAAGAAATTTGTTGGATGATTAGAGTTCATTTTGGCTATTTATTAAAATGGATATCATCCAAAGCGCAGTGGCATTTTACCCCGAATATTCGGGGTGAGATGGCTAATTGTAATTTTTTTTTAATTATAAATCACGACCCGACTGTTACTTCAACGTTTTTGATGGAGTCATATATGCGAAACACTCGTAAGTTTAAACACAAAAAATATGAAATGAAATTATTCAAATTTAATACGAGTTTTAGGGTCAAAAAGAAAAAGTATGGCAACTTCCCCCGATCCACTATAAATAGATTTTAAAATAGTAGGGAAGATACGAAAAATTATTATCTGAAATTTTACCACGATTTTTCTGCGATAACTTCAAATTGAAATTTATTCATAATATATGAGTAAAATTAGGTTTTCGTTTTTTTAATCTTTGTTCAATCAATTAATACGAAGAAAATATCGGTTACAAATATTAATAAGAGTTATAACGAGATACAAAAATGGAATAAGACTATAATCACAGAATTATGCTTTGAATCATAATATATCTGGTATAATTTGGAAAATTAATTAAAACGCTCGACTGCAGTTGCTGGAAACATATCATTAGACTAACATTATAAAGCTAGATATACCTATCTATAATAAAATGTGGAATTAAATAGATGAAGATTAAATTCGACCGAATGTCTGTGTAATTTATCTATTTTGATAAATTTGTTTTACCCACGCTTAAATTTTTTTTATTAATACAGTCAAAACTGTCCTAGAAATATATTAAGTCGGATAATTTTTCTTATATTAATCCGAGCCGATTTTTTAAACACGATTTCATTAATTGACACAAAAGAAATACCGCCGAGAAGAGGGTTGGCATGGAAAAAAAAAACCGGTCCCGAGTGTGGCCCGCTCACACACCTGGTCAGGGGGGAAGTCCCACCCGCAGTGTGGATTACCCGCTGCGTTACGCCTTAACAAGAACTGTCAGGATCTTTTGAGCTAATGGACCTTTTATGATGTGCAACTAGTTCATTGTAGAGTTTAAGTTTGCCTGGTCCATTCAGAATTTATTCGTTAAAAACATTCGTCGAAGAAAATATTTAGTTTTCTAACATCGGTCGAAAACGGTTATAGAGATACTTGGATCAAAAATTTGGTAGCGGATTGACAGTCTTATTTGAAAAATCGCTGCAACTTTGTCTCGTGTTTTTAAAGAAAAATTGAGTAAAGACGAAGAGCGTATAGCGATGAAGTTTCTATAAAACGAATTATTTTTTCTTTAATGGTCTTTTACCGAGTCTTTTATCAACTACAGCCCGATAGGTCGCATTGGATGAAGCGAAAAGAAAATCTATTTATTTTTGCCGGCCACCCGCATTTAGTGGAAGTTCTTAACTTAGTTTTTCTTGGAAGACGTAATTAGCCTACTTATCCCACTGTGATCATTTCGTTACTAATTGCCAGAAAGCCGACACAGCTTATATATCTCTCCATTTCCATCGAGTAAAAAACTCTTTATCGTTTAGTTCACCACAAATAATAAGTTTTGGTAAATCTATGGTCGAAAATTTATTTTTTGTTTTAATTGTAACAGTAAAAAACTATCCCAGTGCCTTCTAAAAATTGAAATTGGTCATTACTGGCTTTTTTTATTAGTAACTGATGCGTAAGTAAAAAGAAGAATTAGGAAGTTTCCTTCTTCATGAAAGTTTAAACAGATTATATTCTCTAGAAGAATGGTATTCTTTTTTTGCCTATCCGAGTTGACTGGGTTTTTAATTAAGTAAAAATAAAGCCGAAGTTTGTATATTAAAACTTGAACTGGGTGCTAATGCTTCCAATTAGCGTTTATTTCTTCGCTATCCAGAGGGAAAATGCTTTTATCGACTTTCGGCACTGTCGTACTTATCACTCGGGAGACCACTATTAGGCACACACGATATTTTATTTCAGAAATAGAGTTGACAAAGTGGAACACAAAATCGAGTTTACTTCGCACCCACAAGATTCTAATCACTGATGATTGAAGTCCTTTTTTTAACTTCATTTCCTCGAGTTTTCTTCTACACTGCGGAAATGCAGTTAGGTACAATCCATTGTGAAAAATCGGTAGAAGTAAGAAAGACGAAAGAAATGTCTGTAACTTTATATTCGAAACTTGGAAACTGCCATCACCGAAGAGCCCGCAGCTATTCAACCTTCTCCTAACCTAACAGGATGTGACAATGGTCTTCAGAGGTGAACGTGCGGTTGGGGTGTCGCCCCCATCGCCCCCGGGTCCCTTCTTTTCTCGGTGTTTTTTTCTTTTCTCTTCGCCTCCTGGGGTTACCTAAGAAGGTTGGATTGAGGTGAGGTGTCTCTTTGTAGAATCACCTCGGGCTCGACTTCTTATCTTCTTTTCTTCAACTTTTTTTTTAGTCTCTTTAGAAGACGACATAACCTGGGTGACACATGGATTGACCTTTGATCCAATACTATTCTACAAATACCGAGAGCGTTGAAGTTTTAGCTATTTATGATTCGAACGAAAAAAATTCCAGTTTCAGATATATCTAACATTCATTTCTTTCTTTAAAATATGGACTATTTTACCGTATGTGGAAAACGTTTAAAGTTCTGTTTATCCGAATGTATCGAGATAAAATTATTATTTTCTTTATAAATTTATCAAGATATATCGAAGATAATAAATTAAAATAGAAATAAAAACGAAAGAGGAAAGGTAATTCTGCTTCTTTCGAGTGGAGAAAATAAATAATTGCATTTGAGACTTTGCTCTTACATCTCGGTTTCGTATCAAGAATTATTTTAAATTGAAACTACTTTTAATAATAATAAGACTGATTGAATAATTTATTGTTTCTCTGTTTGAAATTAATTATTATAAACTGGCGAGTTTACAGACTAGATCTAATTAAATTATAAATGCGCGGAATCTCTTTCATTTAAAGAGACGTTCAAAAACAAAACAGAAATTTGGCCAGGAATGCCACTTCTTAAAATTCTCTTTTCCTTTGGTTGCAAAATATTCTCGTGTTACACTTTCCAATACTCTAAGACGGATTTTGAACGTGTGTCCATTCCTAATTCTAACCGACAGGCTTGTACAATATTTCTGTTATAAACCTGTTCTTTCTTTTTAGCCGAAAAATCGGATTAATAACTAAAATCGAACATATATATATTAGATATTTTTAAATAAAATATTCAGATTATTCGAGTAATTTTTTTATCGTAACGATACAAAAGTTTTATAAATTTAATAACGAGCTTCCTATCAACTTAATGAACAATATAATAAAAATAATAAATGCAATGTTTTTTTAATTTTCAAAATGGCATTAAGTGTTGCTAAACGAATTTCTATGCAAATGAATTTTTTCCTTCCATGTATTTATTATTATCTGAATAATGTTTAAGAATATATCACACGATATGGTACATTAATAATAATAAAAAAAAAAACAAATTTATATATATGTTCATTTTCCTCCCGCTCGCAGTTTGAATTTTGATAGCTTCATTAATCCTTTCCTTTCCTGCATTTTCTGCTGTACAACTTTCAAAACGAGGGAGATGCCGATGTGTTGTCGTGTTGCCTCTTTGATGTGTCTTTGTGCCAACACACAAATGACTTGTTTCGTCTTCTTTTTTAATCTCTGCGGGATTTCTGTTTCGATTCTTTAAAATAAAACGGACGGTCGACGTCTGATAGTAATAAGTGAAAAGTTTGGAAATAACGATTTCTAAAAGCAAACTGAATACCGCTTATTAGATTCAATAATTCTTTCTTAAAGTTTGTTAGTGGCGTAAAACTTTTAAGAGGTTTGCATTTCACGAAATTTTAGAATCGATTCCTAATTTATGTACTTCGTGAGATCTTAGGAAAGCATTAAAAGGCTTTTATAGATCGGCATTAACAAATATAAATTACTAGGGACGAATCTAAATACTCGGCTTTCTTCTATTATGAAAAGAATCTCATTTGAGTCTATTAACTAATTTATCTTGTATGTCATAAACGGATACTACCTCATCCATTTTAGAAACAATAAACAGGTAAAAATGATGTTTTCTTTGGTGAGCATCATCGATCCCATCATCTTAAATGCAGAAATTTAATCTGGTAAAGGGTATGGTGGAGAATTCATCAAGAATGCCATCGCATAAATTAACAGAGAAACTCAGTTTGGCTCTACTAATCGAATCCATTGATTCGTCACCCAACTAGAAAAGGAAGGCGAAAGAAAAAGGAAATTAAAACTGGAAGAGAATACAAAGTACTTGTGGACCACCTCTCCTAATCGAAAAGCATCATAGTACTACTGTATCCATCACTCGAATCGTCTCCTCTTTTTTTTCCTCCTCCCATCTAGAATCGATTCAGCTTACATGACGAATCTCTCTATACCGGACCTGATGAGATTTCCCATCGGGATTTCTCCCTCAACCCCCGCCCTTGGCGTCCCTTTGGGTTCTTCCATCCAGTTTTCGAGTCCCAAGTAGATATTGACGATGTGGGGGCAGGGCGAGACCCCTCTTAGACAGGGACCATCCATTTCCACTGATCCTCTTATCAAAGAAAGAGATGAGGTCATTTGTTTCGTTGTCTTTAGGCAAATAGAGACGGATTGGGTGATCAGAAAAACGGTGGTTACCAGACTTACCAGAAATACAATGTTTATAAAGTTTCAAATGATTGAAATCTCGGTCCAATATTTATTATAGAATTGCCAAATATTCAATAAGATCTCGTCTTAAAAGTAAAAACCTCATCTTCTCTTTCTTATTCTATCTCTTTCTATAACTGTCCTTCGTACACATACCCAGTTTTTGGTTATGTACTTGAATCGCGAAATCTTGAGATCGAGGATGAGAGATTGTAACCATGTTTTCACAATTTGGCCAGAGATCGAGTTATGATTGAGAAAGATGCGATTAAAATGACGAAACATTAATTTAATAACCAGAATATAAATATTGTTATTCTGGTTAAATATTTATTTTTATATACGAATTATAGAATTATTATCTGTAAGCATTTTAAATCCATAATTCGGTTCTTTCTAAGAGGATTTAAACAGAAAAGTCGAAATTTTTGAGGAGACTAGTCATTTCCAATATCCAATTATCTAAATAACATTATCATATAGATAACCACCTAATATCTGAACCAGCTTATAACTTCATTTTTGGGGAGAATGAGGCGCTCACCTGCGACATAAGGCGCCTTAACGCTTGGCTGAGTTTTTTCTTTTCTTGTGGTTTTTTTTATTTGTTTGTTTCCGAAATAATAACTGTTATTACCCTCAAGTTTTAATTTCACGCTTCGCTCTCCTTCTGATTTTTGCCCACCTGCCAAGTGATCTGCCTTCACTAAAATCGCATCCATTCCGAAATAATGAATGCTGTTTTGTGATAATAGGATAATTTCGAAACCAAGAAAATGATCGGTACAGGCAAATTTCAACTTTAATAAGTTTCTTTCCGAAGCGTGTCTATAAAAAAAGAAGATGCCATAAATATATCTTAATATTCTTATCACACAATTTGAATCTATTTATTAAAAGTTCATCCAGTAATTTATCGATTTCCCGAAGCAAATAACCATGCGAACTCGTCTTTTGATAAGTTATGTTTATAGATTTATTTATATTAAAAATGGAAATTCCCTTTTCTTAGCATCAGTATTATAGATAATTAATTATGTTAAAGCTTCTTTACGTCCCGGACACTAGCACGAATTTACGTTCGTAAATCGATCCCGTATAGTTTTAATCTTATAACTTACATCCTCGCATTAAATTTACCGTTTTAAAATCTCGTTCAAAAGTTTATATACTATAGTTTACCGACATCCATGTATTTATGGAATTTTCAAATACTCTGATCATTTTTAAAAGGAACAGTTTATGGAATAATTCCCGAATCCTTATTTAAAAAAATAACTTAGTTCCTTTTATGAATCGACTTATTTTTCATCAAATGTTGATTCGATCGACATTCGACTTTGTAAAATTCCCATTTAAAAACCTTACTCTACTTGACTCGATGGATAAAATTTAAAACTTTTAAGCGATATCGTCTCTTTATATAGAAAGAAGTTATGGCGCCACAGCTAGTCGACATCGAATTTTAAATATTCAAAGATGTTAGAAGACGGCGCCGATCCTTAGACACCAAAAAGCATTACGCGCGAGCCACTTGATGGACGATTTATAGAAATTTCTAAATGGAACATTCGGAAGGAAACAATTAATTCTCGGCTAGTTTGGGATTCAAAAAGCATTTTTTTTTCTTTTTTTTAAGTGATTGCTATAACTTTTAATAAAACTCCGTTTGAAATTTTCGTTTTTAATTAGTATATTTGGTAGCGATTCCTTTTTATGATGACTGCCAGAAGGGGCGGATGATATATTAATTTAACAAAAATAAGCCAAGTACGAAACATTAATTATTCTCCCTATCCTATTAATTTAAATTTTGTATATTCGCCCTTTACGTTTGATCGCTTTTAATCTCCTTTAATCGTTTCAATGAGGGCTGTTTAATGAAAATCGATCTATATTAGAGCGTTTCTAGGGCATTAAGGATATCTATCCGAAATACAAACGCATTATTCTCTCTACGCTGCGAAAGGGGTATGTACGAACGTTCTTGGAGAATTATGGCAAGTTGGGTTGAGTCAACAGTTTGTTAGGAGTAAATTAACTGCGTGTTCGATGCAGAGTCATCGCTACGCAACAGATGGAACACGGGTCATTCGGCAGGATTGGTCTCCTTCGCCTCCTCCTCCTCCTCCTCGGGCTGTTTTTCTTTCGCCGTCCCTTCCCCTCCTCGTAATCTTTAGGTCTACTACTACAAGTGATTTTAGTAATTACAAAAGAAAACTATCAGGAAAGTATGGCGATGAAGTATTTCCTTTCCCTCCTATTCGTGTAGCATCGATCGCTCCGAGATGATCGACTGCGTAACATTTTTTTAAAGGGTCTACTTTAGAACTCCGGGTCGAAAGAACGATTTAAAATTTTAGAGGATAAGATTAAAATATATCAATAATATATATTTAAATAATAATTATTTATTTTTTTCTACTTTACGCGATGCTCTACGAAACAACGATAAATCGAGTCGTACTAAAAGAATATTAAAAAAATAAACTCGAGTAAAATCGTAAGCGTACTACTCGCGTTTAATCAGTTTAAATTTAGAAAATAAATATATTTTAGAGCCAAGAGATTTCTGTCACTGGTTAAATTTCAATAAAATATACTGGTTGCGATTGTTTTGTTTCTGTAAAACAAAGCGAGTACTATATGTTGGATAGGATTATAAGATAAATCCGTGTAACGGATCGTTATATTTTAGAGCCATTTAAGCGAGTTCTCCATCACTCTAGTTAGTAACAAAACACCATTTCTTTTTGCAATATTTCTTAGATATATGTCAGGTTGTTTGGAAAAGTTATAAGCCAAATACTTCCTCTCAGTAATGGTAAAAGTCAGACACATTAGTACCCTTGTTGTTGGTTAATCCTCGGTAGATTTATGATACATTCAGACACGAGCATTTTTCTTTTGTTTTGATACGAATCGATGAAAGGGTCTCGATTACTGATTAATCATTGCAATATGGAAACGCATTATAGTAATAAAAGAAAGAATAGTATACATCTCTTAATTGGATAAAAATCGTCAATCTTAGTTTTAGCGGCTTTAGCGTAACAGTATTTGATGGATGGTGTCCATAAAGCGTGCCACAGATCCTTCGAACCGAAAGTCCAGCGCTAATCACTTCCATTATAAATGTCTAGACTATTAGTTATCTCATTTAGCATGGAAGGAAGAAACGTCCAGCTTTCACTTCAATTTTTGCATTAATTGAAAAACCCAAAGAGAAACTTATCACTTTAAATATTTTAATAATCACCTTTGAGTTTTAACTAATTGAAATTAGATCACGTTTAATTAATTTAATAGTGCCGCGATTTTAATAAGGATTTCTTATCCCGTCACAAATTTTAATTAATAATTTACTTTCTCTTTATTTAAATTTCAAATCTTAAAACTTTGGTTTCCCGAAGCTCGGGTATAATTTATTCATTACCTGTATTTATTAAATTATTTTCTCTCGATATTAATTTTTTCCTTATTATTATGATTATTTATAGCCTAGGTGGTGGTCTTATTAAATTAAAATTGCTAATTATTCTAAACGTTTACAATCTTCTATATTGTATTCTTACTAGTTTATTTATTGATAAGGAGAAAAGTTAAATTATTTTTAAGGGGACGGAATTAGATTTAGAATCTGATTAGCTAGTTATATTAGCATATTATCGAATTAGCGAACTGTAATACTTGTCTTTCTCTGTCGACACGCACAGTTCTCGATGATTTAAATATAACTGTTAGCTTTTGCAATTTCTGAAGAATTCGTTTTCGCAACTGCACATTTGATAAACGAGATACTCGGAATGGATTATCTGTCTTCCACTTGTGTTTAATTAGTGACGACAGATTCCCTGCAGAGTATGAAAGTGTTTCGTTTAGTTGTTTGTCTTGGGCCAGGAAGGCGTTGATGTAGATGAATAGAATAACATGGTGACACTTCTCTGCCTTTGTAAATGGAGATGTCAGCATAAAATTCACTGCCTTACAGGTTAAATTAATTATAATATTAATAATTATACGGCTTTTATTCGCTTTTGTAATTGTAATAGGTGGGATGCCTTCTCTTTCTCTCTTAAGTATCATTTGGTGTAGTACGATTCTTATGAATATATTAAAATTAATTAAGGCCTTGGCTATTATTTTATTGTTTTACGGAAGAATTAAAGGGGCAGTTTCGAGTTATAAAATCTACACTCGAACCGATAGAAGTAGAACTGGAGTAGCGACTTTTTATAGCAGCATCTGACTACACCTGCGACAGGTGCAACGGGTCTTTGAAGCGGATCAACAGGTCTCAGTCAAGATTAATGGCTCACCACGGGTAACAGATAGATACAGTCTGGAGTTTGCCGAAAGCGACCTGTGACGTGGCAGGAATCATTTATCTCCCTCCAATGGCACAAGTAAGAATACTTTCCATTGGTTGGAACCAAATAGTTCTAATCTTTAGGGATATCGTCCCAGAGAGGAAAAAAGATGTGTTTTTATTTTTAAGATTCTTCAATCTTAACAATTTTTCACTTTCGATTTTCTTCTTCTCGCTACCGATGGAAAATGGGATGAAAGAGTAAAAAAATGATTTGACTGATATATCATCCATCATGGTTATATGTTGAAGCATTCAGAATTCTATCAATATGTGACATTCGATCCCGTACCGGGCAAAAAATTGTTTTATCCGATCACTCGAATCAATTTGATATTTAGACCGAAACATCAATCATTTAATCTTTTCTTCATTCGATGCGAATAAATATAACAACATTGCATTTATCTTAACTTTATATAAACTTTATTCGTTATCATTCTTACTTTTTTTTTCACTTTTCTTCCTCGACTACGTTTTAAAGTTAGAGAAAATTACTGAAATATATTAATCAATATATCGGCCTGTTGTAACAACACGCGAATGAAATGATAAAAATATGTGTATTTTTATCATTTCATTGGCGTGTTGTTATTGATACTAAAGCAATTTGGAGTAAGTGGAATTTAAAATTTGCACTTTAGCAGTCTGGGGACGTAACGAACATCCGTGTTTCTACTCAATCATAGTTATCAAATTTTCATTGTAGAGACAAACGATAGCGTTAAATGTGACATGTTAAGGTGGAGTCGAAACGTGATTCGAACTAATTCGAGAAGTAGCTCGAGGCCAGCATCATTCTTTACACACGTCTTAACTGATACTGTTATTTGAATGAATCCATCTTGACGGTTTCTAATTCTTTTAAAATAAATTGGCAAATAGATTTATACCGAGTGTCGATAAATAACGAAAGCCTACATTAGCTAGCAATCGGTCGAATTCTAATTTGTAGCTTATTTCGAAACGGTTTAACAACTTATTTCCGAGAAGAAAAAGAAGTAATAGCATATAAATCGCGTTATTATATAATAAGGAAAGCAAAACTAGTATATCACGCTTTGTAGAATGATTTCCCAAAGGATATACATGCCTGCGCAAGCATCTTGTCTTTTTAAATAACTTTTGATCCGTTGCACCAGTTTCAGTTAATTTTTTTTTATTTTGCCGATAGAAATCTTCAAATTATGTATGACAATGTAGATTCGAAATTAAGCTTATAATTGTATTTGAGAATCTAGGATGGAATATTTTTTCGTCGAGACGATAACGGTTTGGACGAATTTCGATTATTATTTTTATTTTTTGTATCGTTTCTCTTTCGATTTTCGCTACTTATACCATACTTGTTTATTTTTCTTTTTCTTTCTTTACGGTTGGTCGAAGATTAAATATTTTGGATGTTTTCGCTGGATGAAAATCAAAAGTGACGCCTGCAATACGTCAGCAATGTTAATTGACTTCAGCAAAGTGGCGACGTGTCATTGTGACATTGATGACAGGACAAGGCAGGTTGTTTGCGACAGGATCGTGATTACAGCACAACCCCATCAAATACACCCATTAATGGACATGGTGGTGCAGTCAATGGGGATTTACTCTGTTTACTAACCTTACCGGATTTACGGTTTGATGAGAAATGACAAAACAATGTCTTTAGTAGTTATTAAACATCTAACAGCTTCGTTGTTTCTTTTCTATAAATTTAATAATTTCGTTACGTAATGTATATATATATATATGTCTTCTAGCAAATAACGTAAATGCAGTATTAGTAAATATGTGGCTAAATGATTGTTTTATCTGGGAAACTATTATCTTTTACAGTCTAATATCGATTACGAATATGCATATTGTACCAGAGATGCATTTACTAATGGTTAAAATGGAATTCTCGGCCTTCGATAGACTAGTTTACTCGTAAGCATAAATGCAGAGTTTCCATCTTTCTCGTTCCATCTTGGCATTAGAGTTGATCAATAGGCATCAATTTACTTTATACTAGAGTTCGGGACGCTTTATTTTTGTATTAAAAAATGTAAAAGTACCGTTAGTAGTGACTGTAGAACTGAGCCTCGTTTTAATTTAGAGATTATATTTTTATTTTTTATTTCTTAAATTTGATTACTGGTGGAAGATTTAAGCTTATCAAAAGTGTTTTTCTCCATTTTGCTCAGAAACTGTAATCCATATGAAATCTTTCAGTTGCAATTCATCGCACTCGAGTTGATCTGTAAGAAAAGCGTTTCGAAACATCATTTCTCAAAGTCATGACAATTTTTTTTGCTTTTAGTCTGAATTAAATGGAAGGATAGCGTTTCTTTTCCGTGGACGACATCCATAAACGCCAATTGAATTCGAAGTTTTCAACATCTGAAACATTAAGTTGACAGTCAGATGGAGAAAACTGGCCCAAGACGATAAATGTCGTTGATATCCGAACTTAAAAAGTAGATGGAAAACAAATTTAATTTCTAAAAACTGTAAGCTTTTTTAGTTTGTAGCAGGTTTTTATTCAAAAATGATTAGAATCAAGAAATATTATGGAAAGATTTACAATTTTTTTTTCGCTTTTTAAAGACTTAAACGGCGCTCACATACAGATCAACTGCAGATACTTTATTAAATTCGTGCCATCTTCTTAGTCTATATAAATCATGGTGGTAGATTGAAGTACACAGGAAATTGAAAAAAGCAGGCGTTTCTACTCGTGACAAATACCAAAAATAATGCCAATGTCATGACCGATTTTCCCTTTTCGAATAACATCTTATAGGTCAACTGATCATAAATTACAATTCTTCCAACAACCTGATAGTCGATAATCCTTGACATTTATAAACAAAGTTTTTACGGCAAATAAATTTAAAAAGACATTTCCTTCTCTGACATCAAACTACTGTCGAGTTAAGAAAGAATTTATTGCCACCATTGGCCCGCCGACGTTATAAATAAACCTTCGTTCGACCTATGACCTTTCACCTCTTTTTTTACCCGCGTACATCACCAAATGCCGAGTTATTTTCTTATTTGTGTCTCCCAATCATCGTAAAAATTACTGATACGCATAAACGTTTATGATAGAAATACGCCGTGTCATACGTAAGTTCGTTTTATTTATCTGACTGGTGATAGCATATAAATAGAATAATTTTATTTTTGTATACAGAGAAGAATGCTTGTAGGCAATTCATAGAAATTAACATAAGTCGAAAATTGACTCGGGAGTAACTCCTGCAACCACTTCTTCATGCTAGTCACTCTCTGGATGTTTGACAGCTAAATTTAATGAAGCTACTACTGGGATGCATACTTCAGGAAGTGTTAGTCCAACATAACAGACGTATCAATCTGATTCCAGCTTTCTTGCATGTTAAGCTTCGCATACTAACACTCCCTATCTGCACTACCCCGAATGTAGAATACAAAAGACTTGGAGTAGTAAAAAAAATTATGCATACTTCTTTCATTGATAAGAACACTCTCATTTTTCTTGAAAATAATCTACGTACTTTTTAATGAATAGTTTAGTCCTTCTTGGCGAGAATGATAAATTTGTAAACCGTCGAAACTTTATGTGCGATTTAACTTATTTGGAAACGTTATTTCTCGTCAATAAAACATCCAAGTTTCGGATTTACTTCCATAAACGTAACTTACTTTCTGTTGTATTTATTTTATACAATGCAAAAAAAGTGTTGTTAATGGATAAATGGTGAGTAAAAAGCGTCGGAGAAAGTTTTTGTTTGGTAGATTATTACGCAATATATAAACTGCATTTATGGTGAAAGAAATGTAAAAAGTTTAAATTGTTTATCTTACAAACGATTACTTCTTATGTTTACAAAATACTTCTGATCGGTCAAATTCAAATGTAGTGCATAACAGAATTCTCCATTAAAATAAAAAATGGCAAAAATGCAAAATAAAATTGGCAAGAAGGAAGGGCGAGAGAAGCAATTCTCGTTTCAGAAATTTATTGCTTTTTTTGTACTGCCAGAGGGTAAGAGTCGCTTGTACTGCAATCATGAGTTGCTGATTTCATAGATCTACACAAAATATATTTCATTCCAGAAGAGGGATGAATATATATATACATCCCAGCCATTCATTATTATGCATTGCTTCTTGTCAATGTTGTTTGGACGAAGAAAAATAGATCTTTTGAGTGAAACAAATTGTTTTCTATTTTAAAGATGTTTCAGAGATTATATAAGTAAAAATAATAATCACAAACCGTTCGAAATTTTCTTATAATGAATATGTAAGAGTTTCGAGAAGAATTTATTTAAAATAAAAAAAAAAAATATTTCTCTTAAAAAATTTTGGCGTGTAAGTTAGATTAGAATTGTGTAAAAAGAAGAAAATAATGTCGTTTTATCTATATACTCTCGCATGCGTAGTAAAAAATATAAAATATATTTTAAATCGCTGCTTTTGCACGGGTTAGGTGCTCGATTTAATGAGTTGTGTTTCTTTCCACTATAAATAAAATGAACGATGGTGTAGACATACAGCCTTACATGTTAATGAAAGATAATAAAAATGTAAGATGTTAAGGTCGGTTAAGTTTTACAAAATATAGAAGAGAAAAAAAAGAGATTGAAATTTTATTACTCTAACAATTTATTTATACCTTTCTTTTCGGAATTAAATACTTTAAAATTCATTGAATTTTTGGGATAGACTAGTTTAAAGCCCGGTGTTTTCTTTTCTCGATAATTAAGGGTTCATAACATCCTGCAGCAGCAAAGAAATAAATAATAAATCTTAGCTCTTATTATAATTAGATAATCAATTTTTGATTATAATAAATGTCCTATTTGTTTATACGGTTTAAAAATCGAATTTCTAATGCCACAAGTTAAATGAGGTCGAAAGTAATTCAGCAGCAGCAGTTGTTCAGAGAAAAGTTTGGAAAATCAAAGACTTTATGACTAGTTTTGTTTAACAGGCAAGTGCTTTTGTTGAACTTTCTATAAAGGAGAATGGTTTCGTCTCCTTTGAACTGAATAACATCAATCATTTTGTCAGAATATAAGTCCACTTCACCTTGTACGTGAACTTTATGAACTCTTTAATTTGTATAAGGCACGATTGTAAAGAAACACCGGAACAGTATTTGCAATTCAATGCTAATGTTTAGGAACAATTTATTCGTGAATGAAAAATTATAACGATTATTTCTTTAAAATTCTCTCGACTCGATAATTAAATTTAATAGCCTGTTATTATAATGAAGAATATTTGCAATTCATCTTTAATTTTCGCTCGAGTTTTTTGTTAACGATTTAAAGTATCAAAATGCGAAGAAAAAAAGGCCGTCAGTTTGTTAACAAAAATTTCTATTCAAAATATTTGATGTATAAATTTAC
The DNA here is from genome assembly GCA_000484575.1 of Olivierus martensii. Classification (NCBI taxonomy): domain Eukaryota; kingdom Metazoa; phylum Arthropoda; class Arachnida; order Scorpiones; family Buthidae; genus Olivierus; species Olivierus martensii. The sequence continues at coordinate 87,522 of AYEL01080300.1, forward strand.
GCAATATTAAAATGAGAGTAATATTCTCGCCGTTGCTCCCTTCTTAAATTTTTCCTCTTCCTTCGCCTTCTTTGTTTGATTAATCAGTTTTCTTTTCCACGGCCCTGTCGCCAAAACAATGAGACAAGTCTGCAGGCAAGAGGCATCTGTTACTTTATCATTTCACTCTATATAACGTATTCCGAAATGTTCATCAGACGTCAGCACTTTTTGATATCCGACAGCTTATGTGTCGAGATAACGAAAATAAATAATGAACATCATACTGTAATTAATACATTATTATGAGTTTCATTGGATCATCATTATTGTCATTCGGGCGACTCGAAAATGACTTTTTTTACGTTGTTATTATTATTATTATTATTCAGAGAAATTTCATTACTGAACATGAGTGACAGAACGAAATGAGCTTTGTTTTTAGATGACTTTTTGACGTGCGGTTCGTGCATTTATATGCTAAGTAATCATTTTGGAAGTTGCCTAAGACCGAGGGCAATGACATCCACTCGAATTCAAAACATTTATTTATTTTAATGATATTTTCATATAAAAATGGTTTACAACGTCTATATAAAAATTACAACGGCTAAAAATGATTATATTTAACTAACTTTCTGAGGGAAAATGGGGTATTTTATAAAATCGTAGCGTGTCTGTACGCGTATCCCCTATTAAACTACTTATTAGATTTTCATTAAATTCAATAGACTAATATTCTAATATTAAAAGTACTTCGATGCCACAACATTTAAATTTCTGCCATTTAAAAATGGAGGACGTACAAACTCCTAAGGTTTCCTGGTAATAATTATGAAACTATTTAATAAATATTTTTGATATTCGACACAGAGGTTAAGCAATTAAAGATGATTTTAGTGGCATATATTTTAATCCCGTATCTTTAATCATACCAAAATAGCAAAGGTTCGGTAATAGGCGATTAGTTCTTTTCAAACTATTTGCTTTAATATCCATACTCGAGAGTTTAAGCCATTGTTCTATGGCATTATAACAACAAAACCTTTTCAAACAATCAAATTAATATGCAGTTTATTAAATGCATTTGTGTAAACTCTATGGCGGAGCTTATGAATATAAACAAAGATTATGATAATTTTTGATTCCTTCAATAAACAACTGTGCAATGTTTCGATACAGATAAGTATCTCTAGATCCATTTATTATCTTAACCATTGAAAGTTATGAAAAGGTAGGTTTCATATCTTATGATAATTATCGAGTTACTCATCTCATCTAATCTATATCGGAGAAAAATATTCATTCAATAGATCTTGGCGTACAGTATTTAAAAAGTCTATAATCTCTTAGCGAATATAAAAAAAAGTTGATAAAAATGATCTAGCTATCTGAATAATGACACCTAAACAATTTAATATGGCATCCATCAATGAGATGGGAAGGAAATAAAAAAAAAATTTCTTAGAATATTCTTCGAAGGTTGACGATATCGGAAAATCCTACGATAAGACAACAAGGAATGTAAATGATGTTACTATGGCAACTAAGTTTATTTTGACAGAGACAGGCTCTTTTTTTCCTAAGGAGGAATTTCTTTAAAGTCGTTATAACATTAAGCAGATAGCAAGAAGGCATCAATTTAATGCTAGATCGAAATTTCTTTTCTAAATTAATCATAATTTTATTCTCTTATTGAGGTTATAAAAATTAGTTTTAAACATTTTACCAGAATAATAACGAGTAAATTTTGTCGATATTTATTATTAAAAAAATTTTTAAAGAATAATTAGCAGATCGAGTTTATTCGCTTATTTAGCTTACAAAAAGCTACAAACGAGAATCTATACCAATCCTATGTTGTCTAAAATATCTAATTGATATCTTTACTCTTAAATTCAGAGAAATTTCATGCCATTTAAAGCAGAAGTTGTTGTCTAAATCGCGCTTTGCAGAAAATAAAAGAAAAATTTAGAAGCGTAGTAAATTTGAAGTCTGGAGTAAGATAAATGTATTTTTATCAAAATTGTACATTTAGAAAACCGATAGAACTCTATATAATTCAAGTTCATTTTGGCAAGAGATAATATCTTTCTTTTTTTTATATTACAGACTTTCGTTTGAAGATTAATCTTCATAAAATAAGATGAATCAGTGTTCAGGAATTTTGTTATATCAAGTCCATCTTGGCCCTTTGTGGGATATTACTTTCCCGAGATGTGACATTTTAGTACTGATATCAATCAATTCTCCATTCCGTCCAGTAATTTCACACATGGAGATAACTGTAACGTAAAGAGCAATTCTTGTCTCTTGAGAGACTTATTCGTCTGTTGGCACTCCAATTCCCTCTAGCTTAGACATCTCCACACGAGTTCAAAGTTCATTCTTGGTCATATGACCAACCCCAATGTCTCCTGCTGGCATTCTCTAGATTGGCTCAATACTCAGCTGGATCTCCCTCTCATTAGCCCTGATGTCCCTAATGACACATCTCTCATCACCATCCAACCCACCAAATATTAGTACCAGAAAACCATTCTGGTACCCGTGGTAAGCTTCTAATGAAATGGGGTCTGTAGCCTACCACAACCCCCATCGGAGGCTACTTTTCTTCCCCATTCCATCTCGAATCGTCGTGTGCATCTGTTTCCGTTTACGAACGCAGATGGTGCTCACCCCGACTCTACTGGGATGTGTCATAGGCCACCCTTCACCTCTATGCCACCCTCTCCCTGGTTGTTGGTCTCGCTCACCCAGGGAATAATAAAAACCTTCTCCCTAAATGACATCGGAAAGTGGAGAGCCGCCGGCATGCAATAAAAACGTCCCTTCTGTTGGCTGGAGGGCGGCAAAAATTTTCTCTTTCTCTTCCCCTTTTGTATCCCGGGGGGATCTAGACTAAATTTATGTAAACCGTTCTCTCGTATATAGATAAGAGGATACAATATAATATACAAGTCGACTGCTGCTGGAGTCAAGCAGTCGGCAAGGTTGCAACGCAGTAGACTCTATATCACGTGATAGGGTGCGAGCATCCGCAAAATCCCCTTATTGAAAGGATCTCCGGTGTTGTAGTTGCTTTTAATAAGCGTATTTAATAAAAATAAACCGATTTCGGTAAATTATCTTTGTTAATTCTCTAATTAAACTATTGTAATCACCTCTATTGTGAATTCCAGTAGATCATTTCTGAACCAATCTGTAGTGGCAGAAATGTTGTGGTACTAATGACAGTTTCAACAGGAGCAACACACCTGACGCTAGTCAGTTTGGGTCGTTTGGCAATCAGCATTTCTACCTCCTCTTTTCCTTAACCTGATATTACATAGTTACCTTAGTGTATCGAACTCGATCCTCTTTATCTTGTGCGTGGTCGTACTGACAGTTTTTCCTCGCAATTTTCGTGACTGTATAGAATTAGAATAGTCTTGCATCGAATGATTTCACCCTCTTTTTCTATGCCTGCACTCCTCGCCCATTTCAAATACCTAAGATAACGCGTTTCTGATTACATGCAAAGTGCATTTTTGAATGAAACTATCTCATCTCTTTCCCTATTTCTGATTGCCTCATAAATCTTAATGCCTGTTGTTTCTGTTTCTATACATAAATAGAACTTTGATGGTTGCAGAGCAAAGGAATTAGTTCAATTTTGATTTGACAGAAATAAATGGGTTTCGAGTTAAGGTCGAATGTTGGAATTTTTAAAATGATAACCTTCTTTGTCTCAATTGTCGGTCCACTATCAATCATCTTTAACAGATCTTAAGAAATAACACTAAAATGGAACCGAATCTCCCAACGATTTAAGTTTATCATTATTATCTTTTATTAATAGTTTTTTATGTTTAGTGAAAGAACTCGCATTTTATCTATGAATGAAAAGATGAATGAATAAATATAGCATCGAGTAAAGATACAGATGCTATTCAGACATTGTATAAATAGCAGACGAGAAGAAAGAATTCTTTATTTTCTAATTTTATCATTCGTATAAACTGTGTTTACACAATTTGATTTAAAAGAAAGCTGCTTAAATAATCTCTGTTAAATTATTATTATTTCACGTATATTCAAACGTAAACGATTTAAAATGATTTTTATTGAGTTTTCATTAAAAATATTCACTTAAAAAAAACAACAAAACTGCCATCTTTTCTGTATAATTCAGAGGTACTGCGAAAAAGCTTATATTTCAGGAGTTATTTTTATATTGGTATAAATTTTCTCAATTATAAAATTTTCTTAATAATTTACATTTGAAAAATTTGTCTATAATGTTTTTTATATTTATATATAAGTTATAACAATATGATAAATATTATATTTATTTAGTAATCTATTAATGTGAAACTTAAACTTTCCGACATCTTATTATTTTAACGAGAGAGACATTAAAAAAACGAGATAAAAAACAAAATTTAATTCTCGCAATGTTACGTATACTAGAAGTGATTTTATTCTTTTCAAACCTTATATTTTCAGTAGAAAAAATAAACTTCAAGAGATAATCTGTAACTTTTTCCATCAATATTGGAGAATGAAAAGACCAAGAAAAGAATGCGAGATATTGTACTATTGCAATCAACTACGAATCCGGATTCCCTCTCCACCTTAGAAAAATCCTAATTGGCAAAGAGAAGAACTTCTGTTTATATGTAGGGGAGGCACCGAAAAGAAACTTCGATATTACACTCTCGGTTAGAAAAGGGAGAAATAAATTCTCAGAAAATACTTCTTGTAATTGTGGCAGAACAAAAGTTTGCAACTAAGGTGTGAAAGCAAACCGACTCTTAATGTCATTACTTCTCTACTTTTTTAATCCAGTAAGATATTATAAAATACTTTAAAAGTATGTAAAAATTTGACACGAGTTGTTAATTCGTTATTTTTTTCGACATTGGGAAATAAGAAAGTATTATAATTGGTAAAAATTTTGTTTGGTTGCCACTAGATGGAGATAGTCTAAAGCTATAACTGTCTTTATTATTATTTTTCTTTCGTAAACTGTGAAATTTCGGCTAAAAATTAACATTCAATATACTTTTCTGGCTAAATGTTGTCTACTCAAGCATTAATATTTAATGAAAATTAAGAGAAAAATAATTAGCTTTTCGTTAGAAAGGATTTTTAATCAAAGAACAGAAAATGTTCCATTTAATGTGGAAACTTTGGCAAAGTTTTTGGTGTAAAGTTATTCTAGACGGAATAAACGCTGCGCAAAGATAAAAGTGCACAGAATTTAATCATTAAATTAATTAAGCTTTTATCACAGATTAATTAACAGTTAAATTAGGGGGGTTGTTTTATGAAATAATTTCAATGGTAAGTGGAAATTTTAGAATATTATCGAGTCTGTAATTTTAACTAATGTCTTCTTATTAACTCGGATTGTTTATTCGGTTCGGCACTTTAAACGTGGCACATTGTATATTTAATGATCTATGCTTACATTGTAGTAGCAAAGGATTTGCGTCAACTTCTGTCAGGTACTTAAATGACGTTATCTACTTCCAGATGTCGACAATAATAGAGTCTTACACTTACAACCTTGTTTGCATCGATCGTTTAATGCTGAACAACATACTCTTGAACAAATTATGCCAAACATAAATCAGATGTTAATATCTTCTTAGAATGTTTTCGTTCGACATCATAAAGTAAAGTATCGAGATAAATAATTAGTATGTATAAAAAAGTAAAAACTTTTTTCCCTGCTTTCTGCTACGAGTTATTTACTGGCAAGGTTTTTCTTTTATTATTTTTATGATTGCCGCTGGAATGCGCTATGCTATTATATCAACAACGACCACTAAAATATTCATATTAAAATTTGATTTTTTATTTTTTCAATCTAATATAACATTTTACTTAATTTTCGTTTTGTAAGCTTTGACGTTGAAAAATTGCCGGTGTGTTACACGAATTATCGTTACTGCGGTTTATACTGATGTATTAATTTTGATAAAAGTTTGTTATTGAAAGTGCACCTCTAGTTCTCTGAAGAAAAAAAAAAGAAATAATGATTCAGAATCATAATTTTAATAAACCCGAGACAAGTGACGTGTGATGAATCTAGATTCAAAATTCTCGTGTATAAAACTTTTTCCTGGTTTATTATTAATGACTTCTTAAGTTTTCTGAGAAGGATTAGTCAAAATTCTGAAAATATATATTCAATATTTGTAAAAATTATCATTCGTGTCGCGTTTCCCGACAAATGGCTTAGTATCACGCTACAGGTATACGATCTAAGTTAATCAAAATTTTCTAATATGATGTTTTTGGCTATTAAATAATTTATATTTATCTGTTTATAAGTCTGATTTAGCCTTGGATGCTTTAAAGTTTGATTCGACCTATGGAGAAGTTGGTAGAGTAATAATATACTTTAATGATAGCCATTAAATTAAATTGAATTGTTGACATCCTTTACACCGAACATAAAATTCGCACTTAACGGAACTTCTCTACACGATTGTACACTTTGTTTGTACACAAAGATAGTGGAGCGTGTTGGGGTGAGTTCAACCCACACGAAAAGCTATAGGGGTGTTCCCTAATGCTAGTGCACCATGATTGGATCGATAGGTCATTAAGGGAGCTACTGCCAGGGACTGAAGTCTGTGCGACTGGTAACGTCTGGTGTCTCCATCCGATCTTCTATTATTTTAAAATATTGATGGGTAGAATCTAAGCAGAATCTTGATTTGATTCGTTTCTTTTATCGTAAAAAAGTCTAGTTATAAAAGTAATGTTATTCAGAAGCTATTTTCTTTCTTGTTTGCATTAAAATGTAATAGTGTATGTTACTGAACCGATTTTAATTTTATATACATGTCAAGTTTAATATAAATCTACGAATAAAATTTCTCTATAAAGAGAGAAATGTAATTTTAACATCCTTCGTAGATAAATCGAGAAAAAGTTGTGCTAAATCCAGGTAGATATCTAATCTTTTTTTTCTGTTTTCTTCTTCTTTTGTAGATGCCAACACTCGGTTGGAAAGAATAAAAACCCGTTTTCTAGTTTCAATAAAAAATACTTTGTTCAAATAATAGTGTAGCCTTTTTTCTATTTCTTAGAACAAAGTCGGATTTATTTAAAAATTCGAACAAATAGTTAAAGGAAAACAAATTTTAGGATAAGTGAAAAGGAAGCAGTTGACAGGATAAGGGTGAAACCCAGCTGTTGTGTACAGTATTCCCTTTGCCTCATAGATCAGGGCTGAGATTCAGCTGCATGCCTTGCTTGCAAATTGCTCCTTACCCTTCTGTAGTAAAGGTTTCTTCTTTTCCGCGTGAATAGTTGGAACTGTCTTGTTATCTCTTCTTCACTCTTGTCCTTTCTTCTGAGAACAATTTCGTTTATATTTCTCCACAACGTTTTCTGTTGTTTGTAAAACTCCAGCTGATTGTTATCAACAGCATTTAGTATCTTAATCTCAATCTTTAAGAACTAAAGGAAGCTCATATTGTTAGAAAAGGAAGTATTATTTTTAACTAGAATATATTTCTTTGAACCATCGTACTTAAAAACATAATTAGGTAGTACAACAATGATGGTTTAAGCTATTTATGCAAAGTATGTAGTGTATCGGAAAAACTGTTTTTAACACCCGGATATTTTTTTATCTATCTAATTGAGAAACAGCATTATCTATATTTTCCTAGATAAGAATGTTTCTAAATAAACTTGCGATAGTCGAAGATGTTTACTTCTAAAATACCGAGAAAAAATTTAATTATACACGTAGATGTATAAAGTTATAAAGGAAATCTCTTTTTGTAAAGAATGCTTCAAAATTAATCCGAAAGGCCAATAGTTAGTTAGCACAAAAATTCCACCTGTGTTATTTATTGGAAAATTGTTGCATGGTGGATGAGAATTTATAACTTCCATTCTTTTTACCGAACTCGTTAATATCTACTACATAATTAGATTATTAAATTTATTGCCGTACAATAATTGAAATCATTAAAGAGGAAATTGTTTTGAAGTACAATGGTTTATTGAATAAAGTAGCATAAATTCTGAAAATAATTCCAGCCAGTATTAAAAAGAAGAAGAAAAATTCTTTTTAATCGTCTTACATTTTAGTAAAAAATTTTTTCACTTTTTCCCATAATCTAGCTTTGATCATTTATTTCTATTAATTCAGTATTGACGTATTAAGAGTGTAGACAATATTTATGCGGTTTTTAAAGAAACAAAAGATGTAGTTTTTGCCTTTAGGTTAGTTGGTGTTCATTTGGTTTTTGGCTTTCAGCATTAGTATTTCTATGAATAACGTTTACTCGGTTCTCTTCTACTAAACGGTGAACCGTTTCGTTCCAATACGTTTGAAAGGCCATTCTAAAAGGATTTAGTTAGATCAAAGAACAGAGGTTAGTTCGACCCACGCTCTTTCTTCTCCAGCAACTTTTCCGAACCTGAAAGGAGGATTGATTCTATCCAATGCCTCTATTTTTCAAAGATTAATCTGAGAGATTTAGGACTAGACTAATGTAGAAAAATCCAGCTGTTACCGCTTTTCTTTCGCCAGAAGACATATTTTATTTTAAATTCTAGAAATAAATTTAAAAATAACTTGGGAATTAAATATGTTAAATAGAAATTTATTCTAGGAAAAAGTTAAATAAAATAATAAATACGGTAGGAAATATATATATATATTTTATAGGATATTCGAGAATACCTGTCATGTCATATTTCCCGAATAGAATGCTCATAACCTTTCATATGGCGGAGCTTTCCGTATTGACGTATAGGGCAAAGACTTCAGGCATTCCTGTGTGCCTAAGGATAAGCAGGTGTGCTTTCTGACATGTCCGATTTCTTTCGATAAATCTTTTCTTACTTCCAGACAATCACTATTCAAAATCCATAAGCTTTCCCAAATGTACGCTTTCCTATCTGGTAAAGCGTCCCTTTGAAACACCTGCAATGGCGAATTCTTCCGAGTGCCATTTATTTTTATTCGATTCAATGTTTTAATTTTAATAAAGGTTCCCTTCCTAAGTGGATGTATATCCAACGCATCGAACATGGTTGGCTTTGGTTCAATACCTGTTGACAAAGAGAAGCCGGCTCGATTTCGGTACTCGATGCAAAGAAACTTCTATTGTTAGAGCTTTCTGATATCCAGCAACAATTTCCAGGGGCGCACCACTTATCGTCTTAACGATGCCCCAAAGGGAATTGTCAGACGATGACTTTGTCACTGCAAACGATTGGGTAATAACTGTCAGCAACGCCTTTCATCTCCTACAAAGATACTGTGCATCTTAGTGAATATTTAGTATAGCCGGCATTCATACAATACCCGAGCTTCTTCCTGTATACAATTGAAAGTACTCCTAAAATGCCTGGCCGAGGTGAAAATGAGAATTTTCCCGATTGTTTCAATACATTTTTTTTTTTTAATTTCGTCCGATAATTTACGGACATATTAATACGGAGAACACCTACAGAATATATTTTTCAGCGTCGCCTCCTAATCAGGGTAGAACAAAATGTCTAATTAATGCTCGGCCATCCTTTCGTCATACTTTCTGAAGTCTGATATTGCCTAAAGGTATGAGAATTACATAAAATAACTACGCGCAGATAGAGATAGGTCAGCCCAAGTTTTACAGGTTTACGGTATTCTATTTATACCGGAGAGTTATAAACAAAGGTCAAATCTTTCTTTTAAACCTTAAATATTATCTCGGTCACGTATAACCCTTACTAATTCGCGATTAAGGGTGTGTCTAAGAAACACATTCCACTTATGATCGAAAACATAATCAGATTATACAGTTCACGCTTTGTCCTTAAAACACAAATATATCGAGATATTAATTTCGATAGAATCTCGATCAGTTTACAAACAAAATATGTTTTCCTTCGTTTCTCCAACGCTTTTTAAATATTATAAGATAAAGATGTGATATTTGGATCGATTATTACAGACGTGTTGTCTTTCAATAATTTTATTAATCCTCTTACGAAAGAATAACTGAGGTTAAAGTCAATGTTAATGAGTGAGTGTTTACACTTCAGAAACAATTTAAAATAGTTTCAACCCCCGAAAACAATTAATTCTTTATTTAGAAGGCAAAGAAACTAAATTATTGAACATTCATATTCTGCTCATTAACTTTAATTACCTAACAGTAGTTTAAAAATCGATCCACTTTTCTCTAATCGATAACAAAATCATCTCTCTCTCACTCAATGCTCCGGGCAAAATTCCACCAAATGAATTTCTCTTAAGCACTTACACGCTCTTTTTTCCGACCATTATTATTACTAAAATTTGATTTAAATGGTATAAATATTTTTCACACCGAAAGAAATATTTAATTAAAATAAATTCTTTGTATGAGAAAATTAAAACTTTAAACAAACTCGAAAGAGAAATTCCCCCATTTTGTAATATCGTAACTGCGTAAAATATCCTTGGGCTGTTTCAGGAAATTTTAAAGATAAATGTCGTGTTTCCGTTGGCGGAATGTGTACTAATTTAGAACTCAGTCGGCAGTTGTTTAGAACAAATCTCTGTTTACCCGGTTTTATGCGGTTAGACGGTTCGAGAGTGGATGCATATTCCACATATTTTGCTATTGGATTGATTAGTGACCGTACTTCCATTGCCTCCAAAGTAATCCGACAATATGTCGTAAATTTCCGGAAAAAACGAAAATATGTTTTTCGCCTGGAGTAGGAAGGGTAACGGTTTTCGTTTCTGGTATATTTCTAGATGGCGTCACCGAGAAAACCGGAAGTGACCACTCAGAATTCTCAATGGATAGTGCCGTCGTTTCTAATCTTTCGCCGAAAGTTAATCTGATTTGTTCCAGATCGTTTCCCCTCCCTTCTGCTTCCGTCTCCCCGTTCACCTTTTATTTATGGACTCACCTGGCACCAAAGAATTTACGCAAACCGTACCCGAAAATGTTCGACTTAAACCCTCGAGAAATGTTTTTATTTTTTTTTACAACTCGACAACTTTACTAAATAATAGGATTCGTATATTTCTTTAAATAATAATAGATTTTTAAATTTAATAAAATTTTTCTTCGCCTACTTTAATCCATTTATCAAACTTTTAACAATAATTTTTCTATGCCGTATACGTATTTTTTCGCTATTCCATTTTCGTTCAAAAAAAGAACTTACTTTTCTGAATTTTAAAATATAACGTATCTCCTTTTTTATTGAATTTCGTTATAAAATATTTCCTACTTAATTCGAAAAGCTTCTTTGCAAAAACAATGACAATACTTTCGTATTTTCTTTTTTAACGCTAAAATAATTTTAAGGCCGCTTAGATAAAATATTTATAGTTTTTAAAAAGATATTATGGCAAAATTGACTCGCTTAAATATTCTATACGTAAATTTGCTTTTTTAAGATATTAATATTTGAAAAATTAAAACTTTCTTGATTCACCGGGTACGATTTTTGTCTAATCAAAATTACTACAGATTGAAAGCTTGAAAAGTAAAGATATGGTCGTTAGTAACCGTGTTTGAGTACGTTTGACATATCAATCGAAAACCCTCAACGACCAAGGCGGATTCGTGAGTTTTGACATGGGTTCCCGGACGACAATAGTTACCAACAATGCGACCAGGGTAAAACGTGTTTTTCGAAGCGACAAATGTCTTTTGTGCGATAACCTGTCCAACGTTTAGATTTCCATATCGAAAAATCACCATCTTTGTAATTTCCACAAGCGGTACAAGCAATAAAAAATGTTCAGACCGGACAGGAGTGGATTTCCAAAATGGATTCAGTAAAGCATGCGCGTGTAGCATCCCCTGCAACACCTGTAGATTTAATGCGACGGTTAAAAATTCTAACTGATCTCCTGTTAAGAACCTATAGAGGAGCAAATAAATAAATAAATAAATATTAAATAACTTTAGAAGAACCGCTCTTTGTTATCACGTTAGTTGAATGGAAAATTTAAATTCAAATTAAAGTCGTCCTTTAAAGGGAGGAGGAGAATAGTAATAAAATTCATTTTGAGATAGGGCTTTTTTTAAAAAGAGAATGTTGGACAACAAAAGGCATTTCTTTCTAAAGAAAGAACAACTGATATATTACGGTTTATCTTAATCGAAACACCCATTTGATCTTATCTAACCTTTCATTTTTAAGTCATTTATCAATAGAGTAACCTATCAGTGTCAAGCTACTCTTAGGAATTTGGGTAGGACCACCGTTTAATTCAAAGGATAGATAACATTAACAAATGATTTCTTTCAACAAAGAGAAAATAATAATAAGCGTTTACTCAATCAATAACTTTTAAAGGAAAGGTATATTGGTAGTTATGATTAATGAAATCCTGTCATTATTTTATGGATATTTTTTTGAAGAAACGATTTCTTTCATTTAAGTAAGTTATGTATATTTCTAGATGGAGAGGAAAAAGCACACAAATAAAAAATACGAAATTTTTAGCTTTTCCTTTACTGTATGAAAGTCGTCTACATATCGAAACTGGTATTCTGGTCAAAGCGCATAAATCAAGTAAATCATCTACATTACGTAACCGAGTAGTTTCACCAAATGATATCTCGATCGCATTATCTGAAAGTCATAAATACTTACTGGTAAAAGTGTTTTAATTTTTAACTTATAGCCCTTCTAACTAGTGTTGAACATCGCTAAAACCATCGGAAAGCAACATCGATGTTAGAAAACATCGGTCCCAAAAACAAATTATTAAAACAAAAACAAATTATTTATTATTATATATATGTATATTATGATTAATATTAATCAAAGTATTTATTACGTGCAGAAAAACAATCGAGTGACACTTATATAAAAAATTAATTTATTTATATTGCAATTATTTTTATAATAATTAAATTTTTAAACTAAACTATAACTAATTTACATCTACAGCCATAATACAGTAAGATCCCGCTTAATGCTGTTTCGAGTAACGCGGTTTTTTCGAATTCTATATTTTTTATTGGTCCACTTTGCCGCGGTTTTTCAAACCGTTATACTCACACAAATCCGAAATCGTGCGAATTTGTTGCTTCGATACATCTATGCCGTCTCGCAACTCTTTTGGTATCAGTGGGGGGCATACGAAAGTCTGCTGCACTGATATCAAACGCATTCTCACAGTTCATATGATCGGTCATCAAAAATAAGTATTTCTGAAGATGAGGAGCAAAAAGAGCTTGCAATGGATTTTCTCAAAACAAGTTTAACCACTATTACGGAAATTATGGATTCGTTTTCTTTCTAATAATCAATACCTATCTGTTACGGAATTTACGCAAAAAAAATTTACAAACAAAAGTTATTTCATAAAAATCCATTCAGCGGTTCTTGCGTTATAAGCGAAGATATGCTGGCAGGGATTTTAGATTTATAATATATATAGATATCTGCATCAAGATGCATAATTACATCATCTTCAAAGTGTTCTTGCCAAGGAGTTTGAATATAATTCTTACACGACATCTTCAAGATGTATTACAGTAAATTCTCGTATAACGTGCTCTCCTATAACACGAATTCGTGTAATTTTACATATTAAAAATGTCGTGCAAGACACTGTACCTTTCAAGATGGCGTCGCCCACAGGTATCGATACTTCGTTGTGATAAGACTTTTTTCATATACTGTAGCTACTTTCCTTTTTCGCGATTGATTTATATACCGATTTATTACTAGTAATATGACTAAAAATATTATGCAAAAATCTCGGATTCCGTGAAAAGCAGAATCTTGCCACGAAAATATCAAAAATGAAACTTTAATTAAAAGCAAATATGGTATTAGTACTTCGAAAAACAAAGAATTTGTAATTCATTTTGAATAAATTTGATTTTATTCTAATATGATTAGTATACCGTACGCTTCTTCATCCTCCGATGAAATTAATTTGATTTGTTAAATCTCTCAAACTTCAAATTTAATATGGATGTCATATTACTTGCCAACCTCATATAAATAATTGGTTAAATATTGCACACACTTATAATTTTTTTAAATAAACATAGACATATTATACAATAATTACATATAGTATATAGAATGTGAAAGTAATCATTGATTAACTTTGCCAATTTTCAGATCAATCATTACAAACAAAAAACAAACTTTTCTGTTTGAAATCATCTTTTCAGTTGAAATTATCTTTATGACTATTAAGAGCCAATGGCATGTTTACAAAAATATGCAATATCCAAATTACGTTCTCCATGAGATTAAAAAACTTCCAGAGGAGAAGAAATCAGAAATGTTTGTGTAAATTGTTTAATAAGGAACGATTTTTCCTTCGTGATTACTGCTCTTTTTACTGTTTCTTTTTAATGATTATTCTTCTTTTTAGTTTTTCTTCTGAATAAAAATTTTTTCATTTTGTTTTAACTATTATTATTGACTTCATATTTAATTTATCCATCGACTTCTCTTTCAGAAAGTGCTTAAACACTTCATCCAAAATACATCAAAATAATAACCACCTTAAATATCTCAAGAATGAAAAAACAGTACTCAGTAATTCCTCCTATCAGAAAAAATAAAGTCCAATGATATTGGTTGTTTTGTCAAAGTCGTATGATATTGGTGGTGGTTATATTATTGGTCATTTTTCAATTCCCAATAACTTAAAGTCGGTAGGATGGCCGCGAAGTAAAGTGTGGCTTACCACCCTGGACGATCCGAGTCCCACATCTAAAGTTTTTTCAGGATGGGCCTGACCCATTGAGCCCCTCCTTCAACCATCCGTTTGACCCATTCTGCATGTTGGCCAGCCTGTGATTGGCTCTATAAGTGGTTGTCGTCAGTTACAATATATCCCTCATACTACATGGTTCCGTCATATGGTATGAGGGATATATTGGAATATATCCGGCATATGGTATGAAGGATATATTGTAACTGAATTGATATATTGATTGAGGTATGAGGGATATATTGTAACTGAACTGGTCAGTTACAATATATTCCTCATACCATATGGGGATGATCCACCATATGGTATGGTTGATGGTTATTATATATGTATTGATCATCGCTATATGGTATGGATTACCATAAGGTATGAGGATCAACTATCCCTCATACCATGAGGTAACCAACCTAACTCAATAACTTAGGAATATTTATTGTTTATAAAAGCTTTTTTCTTTTTACTGTCACTAGATTTTGTTACAGACTCAAAAAACTACTATAATGGATATTTTGTGCATCATATTTTTATAATAATTCTGCAACTATACATATGAACAGGCAGAGTGAATCAGTATCATTAAGGTATGTTTATTGAATTTCGAGATAATTCAGAATTTTTTTTTGCAGATTTTGTATCCTAGACCAAAAAAGTAAAAAATGCAATCCAATATCTGCGAGAAGACATCATGCAATAAGTCGAATTTAGAGGAGGAGACGAAAATTCACACTGAGCAAAACAGTTTTTCGTGTGATATATGTAAACGTGAATTTACTACGAAACGCAATCTAAAAGATCATGAAAACATTCATTCTGGAGAGAGACCATATCAATGCAATCTTTGTGAAACAAGTTTTAAATACAGATCAAATTTGATTAGACATCGTCACATACATAACGAAATAAAACTATTTCGTTGCAATATATGTCCCAGTAGATTCTCTCGACGAGATCTATTAACAAGACACGCCAAATTACATACAAAGGATAATCTGCTTTTCTGTGATATGTGTTTCTGTAAATTCACGCGAAGAGATCACTTACAAAGTCACATGAGGGTACATACAGGAGAGAGACCTTTCAGCTGCGAAATTTGTGATCAAAGTTTCTGTCGAAGAAGCAGCTTAACTTCTCACAGATCAAAATGTTATGCAAAATATATTTATCAATTACAAACAGATAAAATTAATTTCTCATGTCATACAGAATAATTAAAAATATATAACTCCTTTAATCGCGATTTTAACAGTTTTTAATTTGAAAATTTTTATATGAAGTTAAAGAAATTCTATTTTAAAGATAAATTTTAATGACTAAGAATGCTTTGCATTCGTATCTAATGATTTCTGATTTTAAAAAAATGTTAACGTGTAATATTTTTATTAACTTAAAATAATAAATATGATTATAAAGTGTAATGATTTCTGATTTTAAAAAAAATGTTAACGTGTAATATTTTTATTAACTTAAAATAATAAATATGATTATAAAGCCTTTTTAGAACATCTGTCAACATTTATCGATCATTTGTTTACCTATCGAATAATATCGACGTACAGAGAAGACATGCCAATGCCGGTGGCTTCCGTTGCACTGCATATACATTTTATCATTATATATTGTATATATATTATTAGTGAGCTGTTCGAGAAAGAATAAAATTATGACACAAACAAAAAGCTTGTTTTTTTTCTTAATCTCAATAATGATTTGATTATAAAGTTAGAAAGGATTGTTCATAATAAAATTTTTCCTACTTAAAATCATTTCATGTTAAATTTATATCAGTCTAGAAAATTGAATTCATAGATTATGGAAAATATCCACTTTCATAATGAACTCTAATCTTTTAGATTACAGGCCTACCTCGTTATTGCGGCAGTTACGTTCTACATCACCTCTGTAAAGCGACTTGCAGCCATTTCTATTTGCTAGTGCATATAAAAATCTAACTGCACAATAATGCTAGGCCTAAAATTTCAGCTAGATGACCATGTTTTAAAGTACTCGAGTATCATCATGAAGGACTCTCCACGCTTTCAGTTTTTCGGGATGGCACCGGGCCCGATCGTCTCTCTGTTAATTTGTTTTATGTATCTACACTGACGGAAAAACATTGAGTATAATTGAGAAGCGCCAAATAGCGAGATATGCCTGTATTCATGAATGTTTTAAGTATAAAAATTCTTATACAGTAAACCCCGTTTAACGCTTTTTGTTAACGTGATTCTTTTCAAATTCATTGATTTATTGATTCATTTTAGCGCTGTTTTTCTCAGCGTTATGCTGACATATATCCAAAATTGCACGAATTTACTGCTTTCATAGGCCGGCCGCAAACTAGTCGATGGCATCGACTGCGATCTGACGTCAGATGCGATTTCTCTAGTCACGTGACCATTTCATAAGACGTCGCTGAATGCGATCTTCGAGAAGGTTGTCAAACGACGTCACTCATGACGTTAAAGTTTGCTATGGTCACAGTTCATATTTATGAAAGGTAATCAATGTTATTTTACAGTAATAAAAATAACAATTATCACACTTTAGTTTTAATCTGAATGCTTCCAATTCCAACTATAGTTCGACACGGTCAAGATGGCTTACTCTTGGCACTTCGAACTGTATAGTAATTAAATTTTTGATTCAAATTACATCATTAAATAAAAATAAATAAAATTTAGTTTAAAATCTCAGATTTATTTAATAAATGTAGTTCACTGACATACTGCATCTGACAAACTAAAAATATCCAAATACGCGTACTAAACTTTCCAAAGTTTACACTGCGCATATCCCATCGCACCAAATATGTAACATGTTTGATGTTGGGAAAGTTGCTCGCTCCGCCTCTTTTTCGTCGGAGGTGACGATGTCGCTGCAACGAGTATGCGATGACAAGTCGTACGGTACGACGTCGAAGGCGACCGGATTGCTGCAATATCGACTAGTTTGCGGCCGGCCATACCCCTACGTCGACTCGCAGTACAATTGATATCAGTGCAATGCAGTACATACCAAAGTTTGCTATGGTCCGTTAACGTGATTCTTTTCAAATTCGTTGATTTATTGATTCATTTTAGCGCTGTCAGCATAACGGTGAGAAAACGCTGTCAGCATAACGGTGTTTGGACATATGTCAGCATAACGGTGAGAAAAGTTTTTCTCACCGTTATGCTGACATATATCCAAAATTGCACGAATTTACTGTCGACTCGCAGTACAATTGATATCAGTGCAATGCAGTACATACCAAAGTTTGCTATGGTCACAGTTCATATTTATGAAAGGTAATCAATGTTATTTTACAGTAATAAAAATAACAATTATCCCAGTTTAGTTTTAATCTGAATGCTTCCAACTATAGTTCGACACGGTCAAGATGGCTTACTCTTGGCACTTCGAACTGTATAGTTCATTGAAGTTACAACGTTTTTCCTTCATCTATATTGTTTTTGTTTATAGTTTGCTGCAATCTGGAACTTACAACGGATTTTCTCAAAACAAGTTTAGCCACTATTACGGAAATTATGGTCGTTTATACAAAATGATGCAAATTTTGATAGAAGTTCATGAAAACCGAGTGTCATGGATGCGATGTCGCACTATCGACAATTACTTGCTGAACGAAAGAGGAAAAGGTAAACGGCGTTAGATGACTTCTTAACGAAAAAACAAAAAGTGTCAAATGAAGAACCTTCCTCATCACCCTATGAAGACGAGGAAGTTAGCGTTCTGAAAATGAGGAGCGAAAGGAACTTGCAACGGATTTTCTCAAAACAAGTTTAGCCACTATTACGGAAATTATGGAGTCTCGCAATGCGTTTGATGTCAGTTGAGTGCAGTTCATACGAAAGTCTGCTGCGGTTCACATTTAAGATCGTTCATCAACATTACTTTACAGTTAAAATTTAGCCACTATTTTTATTATGGAAATTATGGATCAGTTTATACAAAATGATCCAAATTTTGAAGAAGTTCAAAGGCAAGACGAAGTATCATGGATGCCATGTCTTGTTATCAACAATTGTTTGCTAAACGAAAGAGGAAAGGCAAACGACGTTAGATGACTTCTTAACAAAAAAGCAAAAACTTCAAATGAGGAAGAAACTTCCTCATCACAAACATAAATTATTTATTCGAATATTTTTGCTTTTCATGAATGATTTACACGAAGTGTCATGGATGCGATGTCATGATATCGGCGGAGTTGGTGATTAGAAAATTCTTCCTCAAATCAGGAATAACCTTCCTCATCACCAACATATATTATTTGCTCGAATATTTTTGCTTTTCATGAACGATTTATGAATACAAATCGACATAAGCGATAAAAAAATGTCTATAATTAATGTAATGCAATATTAATAATACGTGTTATAAAATAACAAAAAATGATAGGTATTATTTTATTCACTATCCTGTTGTTTACGTGTTAAGATGATCTCGTTCGCTTTCACTCAGCGCTTGGTTTTTTGGAACGTATCCGCCGTGTTGAACAGATCTTACTATATTAAAATACAATATTATTATGAATATATGGGAAATTTTTCATCTTTTTAATCGCTTATGTTTTACTGCTGCCATTTTTCCATATTTGTTCTCAGAAGTAACTACTACTATACAGTACTGAGAAAACATGATTGCAAACATTTTCATTCATATACATTCAAGATGCTGCTGCCATTTTTCCATATTTGTTCTCAGAAGTAACTACTACTATATAGTACTGAGAAAACATGAATGCAAACATTTTCATTCATATACATTCAAGATACAGTTGACGATTTATGAATACAAATCGACATTAGCGATAAAAAATGTCTATAATTAATGTAATGCAATATTAATAATACGTGTTATAAAATAACAAAAAATGATAGGTATTATTTTATTCACTATCCTGTTGTTTACGTGTTAAGATGATCTCGTTCGCTTTCACTCAGCGCTTGGTTTTTTGGAACGTATCCGCCGTGTTGAACAGATCTTACTATATTAAAATACAATATTATTATGAATATATGGGAAATTTTTCATCTTTTTAATCGCTTATGTTTTACTGCTGCCATTTTTCCATATTTGTTCTCAGAAGTAACTACTACTATACAGTACTGAGAAAACATGATTGCAAACATTTTCATTCATATACATTCAAGATGCTGCTGCCATTTTTCCATATTTGTTCTCAGAAATAACTACTACTATATAGTTCTGAGAAAACATGACTGCAAACATTTTCATTCATATACATTCAAGATGCTGCTGCCATTTTTCCATATTTGTTCTCAGAAGTAACTACTACTATATAGTACTGAGAAAACATGAATGCAAACATTTTCATTCATATACATTCAAGATACATAAATACGGAATTCCGAAATTTTCTTTAGACTGAATATGTTATCTTATAATACATCTTTCATCTCATACAGCATTGATATAATTAATTCTACTATATTATGATAAAAGATAAAAAAATGATTGGAATTTATTAAAACAATTCAGAAACTAACAAAATAAAACAATGAAATCAATACTGTAATTCTTAAACAACTTAATTAACAAGCAAAACAGTGAACATTTTAATTTAGAAAATGTGAAATGCAAGTAAAGAACATCAAAATTCATGGCAGCTGAGATTGTCAATGTTCTTTAATTTAATTTAAGAACATTGACAATCTCAGCTGACAATCACATGAGCTTTTTAATAACCAAACGATGCATCATTTTATTTAATGCATTTTCAGTAGATGATAGTTCAAATGATTTGTGCCAATGGAAGATCGTCCATTGAATTTACAAATGAAAGGCATCTCGGAGAAATTTTTACGACAGATATTGCAAAGAAAGGGTGTTTCATCGATATGCATTCCAAGATGTTTAATAAATTTGAATCTTTTTATAAATTTCTTAATGCAAATGTTGCATTTATAAGGTTTTCTGGTATTTTCAGTGTAACGATGATTACACGCTCCGCACAGAAAAGGCTTTTGTATATTATGAATTACCATATGATTCTTTAAACAGTACTTATTGCTTAATTTCTTCTGGCAGATATTACATTCCACATTTTCACTTTTCTTGTTGCTGACTCTAACTATAAAAAATAATAAAATTAATTTTTTATAGGCATATTACTATTTGCATCCCAAAATTGTTTAGAACACTATGCATTATCTTTAATAAACAAAGAACAAAAGTTACAAGAAGCGGACGAAAAAACAACGCTTTCTATATATCAGACAATTGAATCAGGGATCGAACCCATGAAATATGCTAACCATTACAGAATTTACTGATTACATCATCTTCGTAAGTATGACTGGTCATAAATCGAGTACACTATCTGTACTCACTAGAACATAAATTTTAAACAACCTAATAAGCTAAGAAATTCAATATTCCTACATACATTATATCAATCGGATGGCCGCGTGGCTCATACTCGTATTCTGAGACATTAGCCAAAGCTTTTCCCCTGCTCCACCTACGAGGGTACTTACGTCTGTGAGAATAATCTCGGCTTAATCATAGCCTGCAACTACGGGTGCGGCTCGAATATTTTTAATTTTCGTGAATTATTTATGAATACAAATCGATATTAGCGATAAAAATGTCTAAAATTAATGTAATACAATAGTAATCTGTACTACATGTTACAAAATAAAACAAAAAAAAAGATACGTATATATTTAAATATTTTTTTCTACTGTCCTATTTCACCTATTCCCATTATTTACATATTAAGATGACGAATACAAATATTCGTAAATCATATTGCAATATTAGCAATAAAAATGCTTATAATTAATGCAATACAATAGTAATAATACATGTTACAAAATATAATAAAATAAAAAATGATACATATATTTTTTTATTCACCGTCCTGCTTCACCTATCCCATTATTTACATGTTAAGATAATCTCATTTAACGCTGTTTCATTTAGCGCTTTGTTTTGTTGAAAAGTATCTCCCGTTTAACGCAGAGACGTTGGAACGTATCTCCCGTTTTTACGGTCCGTAGAAACGGGAAGATGTTCCAACGTCTTCCCGTTTTTACGGTCTTGCTGTACTCTTATGAAAAAATAATTTTATAAATAGAATTTTACTAAATTTCATAACGTAAGATCAAACGTAACTGAAGGTTTAAAATAAGCTATTGCTTCATTATTTCAGTATTATAAAAAATATTTGTTTTGATATATTGTTGTAAATTTATATTATTAAATTCAAAATTTATCAGATCGAAAACTTGTTTAAAATATATATTATATGGCTCAGTAATGATAATATAATGACATCCATTTTTGAAATAATTTAAAGGCAATAAACACTAAACGCAGTTTATACAAAATATTTTTCATTTAAACCCAGTGTTTTCCAAACTGTGGAGCGCCCCCACTAGGAGGCGCGAGTCTATTTCAAGGGGGCGTGCAAGAATTAACAAAAACATCATTTTTGACACAAACAAGCAAAAAATAAAATCATGAAGTTCAGCTGCCCAGGGCGCCAGCAACCATAGAGCCGGCTCTGTTTAACATTATATCTATGGGAAATTGATTCGTGTTTTGCAAGCAATTTCTAGATCCAAATTAACTTGTAAAGTCAGGAAATACTTATAATATACAAAACATAAATCAAATAATATGAACTTTTAAATCTTGTAAACAAACATGTCTGGTTGGAATTTACAAATACAGTAAATATTTATACTCTATATTTAAAATATATGCAGATATTTTTCACTTTACAACATTTTGCTTTTTGGTGTTTTTTAATTATACATGTTGTGCCTGACTTACAATCATTCGACTTATGATATTCTGATTTTATGATGGCCTTTTCATTATTCAAAACTTGCTTGTTTTCATAGTATATTGGTTAATTAAAACACTTTTTTTTTATTAAAAATATAGTAATGCAATTGCATATCACCTTGGGGATCCAGGTTCAATCCCGGATAATTTTATGCCTTTGACTACATTCAGTTCCAGATTATTTTATAATCTTGAGGACCTGAGATCATATCCAGACCATTTTACCATCTTAAAGGATTCAATATTCTAATGTCTATTATTACTACTAAAATTATTACCATTATATGTCATTTTTGACTTACAATGGAATTATCAAATCATAACCCCTTCATAAGTTGGAGATAACCTGTATTTCATTTTTTTATTTTATATCCATAAATGAAAATTGTCTGCAAAATAATACTTAAAATAAGTGTATAAAACACAAATTAGCACATTGACAGGCCAGACCCAAAGCCATCCAGAAAAATTGAATGTGTGTGAGAGTAGATTGAATCGGGAACTCCAAGATAATACATGAATATTTTAAAAAAGTGCCATCTGACTAAGATTTTTAGGCCTAGTGCTATTATGCATTTTAATGAATAAATAGTGTTTTTTTAGGCTTTTATATGTACAGGTTGACTGTCAAAAATCTGGCAATCAATATTCTGGTTCCATCAGTTTTCCGGTGTGAATGTCAGAGCACATTTTTAAATTTACTGCATTGGCACACCATTGTTTTCTGGAGGTGCCGTTTCTGTTTTGACGACCTTGTACTCCAGAATCAGATGTTTAGTCATGCTTGAAACTATGTTGCCAGATTGGCTTTTTTGATGCCAAATGAGCTCTTTTTGGCTTTTTTTTGCTTATTGGCATTATATACAATCTTTTGACTTTTTTGAGGATATGGTAACGAATTAAAATTTTGTAGAACTATTTTATTTAGTTGAATTAACACTCTGTAGAACTACAGTCTTTTATTTAGTTATTTAACAATAAAATTTCATTTGCTTTTCATTTATAGTTTAATTTTATTTCTCTTTAAAGCATTGTACGAATAGTTCTTTTCTGTTAAATATATACAGATATATATACATCAAAAATCCAGAATTTTCGAAAATCCAGCAATCCTCAGATTCCAAGGTTGGCAGATTTTTGATAGCCAACCTGTATTAACAAATGAAAGAAGGCTGAAATTCACTTTATAGCAGTTGTATGAAGAATAACTGCCACAATAATGAAGTATGCCTATATATTATAAAAAATATTTTGCATAAAGTAAAATTTACAAATGTTAGGCATTCTACAGTTTATGTATATCCATGTATTGTTTTGAAATATAATTTTTAAATGGAAATTAATCATAAAATTGTTTGGATATAGCAATAATGTGAAATGAAATTTTTTTCACTTTATTTAAATATAGCATGATGTTAACAATTATTCTGTTAATTATATAGTTATGTACTTTAAAATATTTTATTTATAATTAATATAAAAAATTATAATATTGTAAGGAACTTTGATAAGTAATCATGCTTTAGTTCATCACTTTTTCTTAAAAATAATTTTCATTCATGCATTTTCATATAAATTTGAAATGCATAATTTCATGTAGGTGTATTTAATCAATAATATATTATGTATATTTATCATATTAATTTTTTATTTATTAAGTAGCTGCATAATTTTGTTTTTTTTTTTTAAATTTTTGGTAATTTTGATTCAGAAAATATGATATGTTTTCCTAATATGCTAATTTGGTTATATTAATGATTCAATGCTGAAGTGAATTAAATCCTTAAAAAGTGATTATGTGAAAGCAGCAATTTTATTATCATAAACAACAATTGTATAAAACCCAGTTATATTATCTTATAAATAATTTAATAATTGATTATTTTTTGGAGAATTAAATTTTATTTAAGAGAGATGATGACTCAAGAGTGTTTTTTTATTTTTTTTTTTATTTGGTTCACATCAGCATTAAACAGTTTATGAAGCAGTTGTTAAGGGATATTTTTTGGAGAATTAAATTTTATTTAAGAGAGATGATGACTCGAGTGTTTTTTTATTTTTTTTTTATTTGGTTCACATCAGCATTAAACAGTTTATGAAGCAGTTGTTAAGGGATTTCATTATTACATCATGTAATTTGTAGTTACTCTAATCTTTTTCTCTCTGAATTTTTATAATTTGGTTTGTTTCCCTAATTTGTGTTTCTAGCCTCACATCTAACAAATTAATGAAATTATAATTATAAAACAAGTTTAAAAATATTAATGTCAAGACATGCAGTTCTTAGATTAAATATGCTTTAGAAATTTCAGCTGGTTATAAATAATCTTTTTTTTTTATTTAATAATGTATAATATATTATTGAAAAGAATTTGATAATATATATTCATTAGTAATAAAATTTATAAAAGGAGTTATTAACTTATTTCTTTACTAATTAATCTATTATCAGGATATTTTTAAATTTATATAATGCATTTGTATACAATTGTTTGTGATAAATTTCAAGTGCCATTTACTAGTCATTTGTAATAGTTTTTGTACAAAAGATTATGAATCAAAATAATCCAATAAATTAGTCAAGATGATGCTAAGCACAAAAATTGGATTAACAGAATAGGATTTCATTTAATCATGTATTATATATTAATGTTGTACAGTATACATTATTATTATTATTATTATTCAGTTTTTTTTAATTGTATTGGTTTTATAATAATCAAAAAATTAAATAATTATAAATCTCTAAAGATTTGAATAGAAATAATGTTGAATGTACAGTTTTCAATACTATTTTGCTATATCTAACTTTTATAATCATGTTATATATAAATTTTGTAATAATTATATTTTTGATATAAGCTATATGGATTAGAATTGATTTGGAATTTATAAGCAATAACTTGATCTGAAAATAAAGATTAAACTTAAATAATTTTGTCTTTATTTATTTTAAGATAAGTTTTGATTGACATAATTTGTTTTATGCAACTAAGACATTAAATTTAAAGTTAATTATAGTTGTGATAATAGGTGATAAATGCTCTATATTAAATCAAACTCAGAATCATTATGAATCATCTAATATTGATTATTAGAGCTTTCATTTCCTCTCTTCATATAAAAAAATAGATTTTATTTTGAATAATAATTGTAATTAAATATTTCTGGTAAGTTTTTATTGTTTAAATTAATATTAGTGTATATAAGACATAGATGAAAGATATAAGTAAGCTTTAGAAGCAAGCTTCACATGCCAAAGAATGAGAAAGTTTGTCAAATATAAGGCTGTAAAATGTTTCCTCTTCAAATTATAATCTTTTCCATTATTTTTTTTTTTTTTTTGAAAATGAACAGATAATTCTTGTCACAGTAAAACAGCTAAAAAAAAAGCAGCTCTTTTCAAGCAAACATTATTTATATTAATTAAATAATGTGCATCTTAAATCTTAAGTTTTAATAAAATTTTAAAACATCAGTGCATACTTGCTGAATGTAATCAAAACTGCTAAGAATATTGCAAATTATCTGATCAGCTCTCCATAATAAACTCTTAGAGAATCTTAGTAATGAAAACTGAAAAGTGTACAGATGAAAACTTTTTAAATAATCTCCTCCTCTTACTGTTTATATGAAGGTTATGGCAAATAATCTCTATAAATTAAAATCCATATGATGAAGTCCACTAATTTGTGTAGCCTGAAGATGGCCATTGTACCGAAAATGTTTGCATATTAAAATTTTTTTTCTCAACTGCTAGTAGTGCTTTAGTTAGATATTAATGTTGTATAAGAGTATAAGCAATGATTAGAGCAAGTTGACTAATTACATGATTATATACATACATATACAGATAAGCACTGCTTAGCATCCTGGATACATTCCATCTAATAGGACATGAATTTCACATTGCACAAATATATGTAAGCAAACCTATATTGTATACTGGAGTACACTGTATTGTCTAAATAGAAAAAATATTGTACCATACTATATTACAATTAACTAATATAGTATTGTACACTAATATAATGTATTATAATACACTAATTACACTAACAAAGAACAGACAATAAAATAATACTGTACAATAATAATTAGTCAGGAAATATGGAGTCTAAATTAGGAAATATGACATGCAGTCTATATTTATGAATAGAGTTGTAATTTGAAAAATATCAATGTGCAGTTGACTAATGTTGAATTTGGATGAAGTTGAAGTAATATTTTACTGTGTGTAGAGTATTGCAGCGATAGTTTTTTATTTTTCAAATTACAGATATCCCTCCTATAACACGGTTTCAGTCTGACACGATTTGAAAATTGTGGAAACCCTCATATAACACGATACTTCTACCAGTCAGGAAATATGGAGTCTAAATTAGGAAATATGATATGCAGTCTATACTTATGAATAGAGTTGTAATTTGAAAAATATCAATGTGCAATTGACTAATGTTGAATTTGGATGAAATTGAAGTAATATTTTACTGTGTGTAGAGTATTGCAGCAATAAAGTTTTTTATTTTTCAAATTACAGATATCCCTTCTATAACATGGTTTCAGTCTGACACGATTTGAAAATTGTGGAAACCCTCATATAACACGATACTTCTACAACACGGTTCTTACTTAATACATTTAGAAAATTACATTTCTCCTACAACACAAAACATTTTCATTAATTTCTTTAAATCCATACTAGGGAGACACAAAATGCAATCATTGGTAATACTTTGCTAAAATTGGTCATAAATGCAATTTAGTTAGTTTGCCACGAGAGGACTATTTGCAGTCTATTTTCAATTTTAATTTGAAATTGAGTTAATTGGCAATAATTGAGTATTTTGTGTTCCAAACATTCAGTCTTGGATAAGAAATAAGTTTTTATTCATTGATAGAGGAATGTGAAAGAGCAGAAAAGCTTTTTTATTCATAAATTTTTTTTAGGTATATGTTAAAGAATGATTATTTTCCAGCAGATTAGATTACAAATTTTGTAAAGAGAGCAGAAGATATACCAACTTTAAATGAATGAAAAAGTTCAGAAAGTGAAATTGATATTGTTTAAAGAAAAAAGTTCTGGTTTTAACAAAACAGTGGTAAGGAAGATATAATTATCAAATGAATGTTATATAGGCTGTATACTTTTTCTTTCCTTTTGTTTTGATTTTTTCCTTTTGTTAGGAGCCTATATTGTTTTTTAAGGGCTTATGTATATATTTTTTCTTTATGTTTTGTGTTGTTGATATTCTTATTAAACATTAAGTTTTCTTATGTGGAACTAAAGAAAATTATTTGTTTTTAATTGGCTCTGGAACGTAACTCTCTTTTTGTATTGGCTTTGGGTCTCATATAACACAGATTCACACAACACCATGTTTTTCAGGAATCTATCTACCATGTTATAGGAAGGATACCTGTATTTAAAATCTTTACATTTAAACTTTTTTGCATAATAATTCAAATTTTGATAATTATGCAGTTACACTAAATGATTGCACAATACACGAACTATATACTTTTTCTATTATTTTATTATAATTTTTGCATTGTAGTAAGTATATAACATTAATATGTGCAGTGCAATCTGTTTGTTTATATCAGCTTCATGCCTAAATATGCTCACTAGGGCAGCTTATATCTGCTACATCCCAATAGCTGAACAGTATTTTTTATTCTGAGATCTCGGATGCATATATGAATGGATGTTGTCCAGGAGGACACTAAACAGCACATATATATATATATAATGTATATTAAGACATTAAAAATTTAAATCCATTAGTACACATATTGGAATTATGTTTTCAAAAGAATAATTGAATATTTTTTATATTCAATTATTCTTTTGCAAACATAATATTTAATTTCTATAATAAATATAGAAATTTTTGCATCCATGAACATTACAAATTAGCACTTTTATTCACATCTTGAAGATTATTAAACTTTCAGAAAGAACTGTATGGAACATTCTAGAACACTATCTAATATTCTTCTTATTTCTCTATATTCAAGATTGGATTGCTAGAAATATTTGGACTGAAAAACATAAAAAAAATAATATACAAGATTCCAAGTGCAAGAAAATTTAAGATCCAGTTCTTTGGTATGTATTTTTTGTTTCTATAAATATAATAAGGAATTGTTTTAAAATTTATTTATACTAAATTCTCTAATTGAAAAGTAGTATATCTGATCCTTTACTTGTAATAATTTGTGTTTAAAAATCAATTTTTTTTAATATAATAATTTGAATAGTACATAGATTTAATTTGATTCAAATTATTCTTGAGCTAGTCAAACATCTAAGAATTTTGCAGGCATAAATTGATTATTTGTAATCTAAACATATATGTAAAAGACATTCCCTATTAAAGAATTTATAAAAGTTTGAAGTCAGAAATTTGAAATAATGAAATTGTCTTGCATGAAATCTCATAGAATTTGGTAATCATTTTAATAAAATCAAATAAATTTATTCATTAATGTATCAATAGCATGCTTTTGGCTATATCTGTTATCAGATGCAATTAAAAATTTCACTATAATCATAGATAATCTTAATAGACCAAATAAATTTATTTTTAAAAAGAAAGAACCAGAATACAAAAACTCCCTAATTTATGTAAGACATACTTCTGGCAATGTTCTGTAATTAAAATTTACATGTAAATATATTGAATAAACACTTATACAATAACTTAATATTAGACTAATAACTCTAAAATTATAAATTAATTTAAATAGATTGAAATTAATTACAAAACAAATTTTAGCTAATATGACTCCATCTATTGGTTAACAATTAAACTATAAATTTTAATAAATATCTGAAAATTAAACTAGTCCCAACTTAGAATTGAATCTTGGAGCTTTAAAATAATGCACTAATATCTTAGCAACTAGACCTCTAGGCAAGTTGCCTCTTCAAATAGCTTATATAACCAAAATTTAGGCAATCACATAGGCCAACAAGCTACACACACTACTGAGCTAACTGTATAGCATGAACTGTCTGTGGCAAAGTCAGAATATAGATTAAAATCAGATTTATATATATATCAAATAAACACTGTTAAAGATTAATAATCAAACAACAACTTGAAAAACAGTCAAAATTGAGAGAGTAGCTTGTCAACCTGTTCTTTTCAAATGGCATCTCCAATTTGGAGGTTTGCAACTATGCTTGACCATTTTGATCTGTCTTCTGTCTCTTTCTTGATATCAGCATAATTTAGATTGTGAGACTACTAATAAATATCATATACCCATTGTCTTCTTCCTTTTAATCTTTGTCCATCAATTTTGCCTTACAGGACTAACAAGGGGAGGCCACAACCTCCGTCCAACCAATTTCGATCGGCTTTAACATACAGGTTGGGGGTCATTGAAAAGTAACTTGTGTAAAAGGGTTTAAGTCACTATGCCTTTGTTTTTAAAAAAAATCGAAGTCAAATGTCATGCTGCCAGATCACACCACTTATATAGGGTGTCCAAAAAGTATCTTTACACTTTTAGAAAATTATTAAAATGATACAAAGGAGGATGTGCACTTAAGATTTTTTGCATTCAATAAAGAAAGTATCAAAGTTTTTTTTAAATGAAGTGGACACTATATATCACCCATGATGGTGCCAAATATAGGTCTCTTCTCAAAATGGCTTCCCGCAGGAAATGGCGCAAGTTGTTGCGTGATTTATCGAATTTAAATCCGCAACATAAGGCACAACGTAAATTTTGGTCTGCATATGATCGAAATCCGCTTTCAAGACCGACAATTTATGAATGGCATAAGAGATTTATGACAACAGGTAACATTTTACCAAAAGAGAAATCTGGTCGGCCTAGCAGATACTCCAATGATGTTGAACGAATTCATGAATCTTTTCATCGTGGTCCTCGTAAATCGATTCATTTGGTGGCCCATCAATTACAAATATCTAGATCAACTATGCATGATGTAGTGTTGAAAAATCGAATTACAGCAGCCATCAGGACTGTCGAATGTAATGCTTCACAGAACCTTGCTTGAAATATCTTACTGACTCAATGTGTTGCATGCAACTAATGATGCACATATTGAAATGTAAAAATTATCAAAAAAAACTTTGATATTTTCTTTATTGAATAAAAAAAACCGTAAATGCATATCTTTGTTTTTTTTAATGATTTTCTAAAAGTGTAAAAATACTTTTCGGACACCCTGTATATCTAAAAAATTTCAGCTATTTCAATTAAAGCGATGGCGTAGTGGTTAAGGTCTTTTCCTGCAGAACGGAATGTTGTGAGTTCAAGTCTCTGTTATAAACTTTTTTTCAAGTGAATAAATTAAAATATTTCTAACAATAAAACTTCAGCTAAAATCACACATTTTTTTGTCGTACTTATGTTTGACAAAATTGCTCTTCAATTATTGTTTGATCTCTTTCTTGCTTTATCTCAGTACTCTCACTCTCTAATTATCAGAATTTACTTTGCATCAGGTGATAACTGTCATAAAAACATTGAAAGCAAATGAACTTCTTGCACCAAGTGCATTGGCACATATACATATACATATATATTGGCACCAAGCGCATTGGCACATACGCATCTCTCCTGCCCAATAGTGTTCGGAAAACAAACTTGATTTGACATTCATGATATGTCTCTGTGTAATCAATTTTGATGCATACCATGTGTAGGATAGCATTGCCTGGAATATTGGTGCCGACAACTGATTATGTATTAGGCTATGAATTGTTATGGCATCTGTTTGGTTATGAAGTTCTCACTGTGTTTCAAGGAGTATACTGCAATTTTGAAATAAAGTTCTTTACTTGGTAGAAGAAATAAACATCATAGGGTTGGCACAGGTATGCATTTCAGCAATATAACTTTTACCGTGCAAATCGGTTGGTTCTGATCGTTTGTGAATATAGTCATACACGACCATGTCAGTTTGTCCACTGCATGAATCCAATACTAGGTAGAATTTGTTATTTTCCACATAGGGGTTTCAAAACATGTGGAAGATACAAATTGTAAATATTGATTTTAATTTCCCAGATTTGCAATCTTATATCTTACAATTAGATATTTTTGTCATTCTCTTCATTTGTCATCTAGCTATTGTAGAATATGTTTTATTCACATTGAAAAGTTGTAAAAAAAAGAAATTTATAAAAGTAGCTGCACGCAGATTGAGAAAGAAACTTTCGGAAAAACCAAATATTATATTACATATTACTTATCACCCGATGTATTGCGAATTACAATTAGAGAGTGAGTGACATAAAGCAAGAAAGAGATCGAACAATAATTGAAGAGTGATTTTGTCAACCGTAAGTATGACACCAAAAAGATGTGATTTTACCTAAAGTTTTATTGTTAGTAATATTTTAATTTATTCATTTGGAAAAAAGTTCGTAAGGGAGACTTGAACTCACAACATTCAGTTCTGCAGGAAATGCCTTAACTGCTATGCCACTGCTTTAGTTGAAATAGCTGCAATTTTTTAGGTATATAAATGGTGCAATCCGGCGTCATGACATTTGACTTCGATTTTTTTAAAAACAAATCCAATACTAGGCTCTCTTTTACACGAGTTACTTTTTGATGGCCCCAACCTGTATGTTAAACCAGATCGAAATCAGTTGGACGGAGGTTGTGGCCTCCCCTTGTAAGAGACTTTTGCTGTGTAGAACCTCTTAAAATATATCCAGCTGATCTCATTTTCCTTTTAGCCAGATTGACTAAAAATTCTTTTACTATTCATATTGATTGAAATCTCAAGGTTTGTTATTTTGTCTTCCTCAGAAATTTTTAGTTCTCTTTAATAGCACCACATTTCAAAAGCATTGATCGTATTAAACATATTTTTATGAAAGGTCAAGTTTCACATCCATACTTAGGACAGACCACGTTTTTATAACTATTTTCTTAGTTTCTATATTTAAATCATTTCTTAAAATTATTGTTCCAGAAGGCAGCTTTTGCTTTGACAATTCTTGTTTTAATTTCAATATTATTTCTTGTGTCATCTGTAATAATGCTGCAGAGATAATTATAAGAACTCACTTGGTGGATTCTCTCTCCCATTAATTATAATTTATATGTCTTTTTTATTACTTTTATATATATCATAAATTTGGTTTTTCCTATATTGAGCTTGAGTCCAAATTTTTCTCCCATTTTAACGATTATTGATATTAATTTTTTTTAGATGTGGTTTTGTGTCAGCAATAAGGACAGTATCTAATGATCTGTCTGCAAATCTAATGATAAAAAATTTACCATTAATTTTAATTTCAATCTTCTTTTTTTCTACATTCCACATCATATACTCACTAAAGAGATTAAATAAGATTGGTGAGTTTATACAAACATGTCTTACACT
This sequence comes from Olivierus martensii, assembly GCA_000484575.1. Taxonomy (NCBI): domain Eukaryota; kingdom Metazoa; phylum Arthropoda; class Arachnida; order Scorpiones; family Buthidae; genus Olivierus; species Olivierus martensii. The sequence continues at coordinate 120,407 of AYEL01080300.1, forward strand.
CTTTTTAATTGGGATTGGACTTCCTATTTTATCATTATACATAATAATCTCTGGATTCCAATATAGTTCTGTGATTATTTTAATATCTTTCTTATCAATGCCTGTAACATAAAAAATATTTATTAATTTCTCATAATGTATTTGGTTAAATGCTTTTTGAAAATCAATGAAACATAAGTAGACTCTTATTCATTTCAGTATCTCTTTCTAAAATTATCCTAAGATCTAAAATTACATTTGTTGTTCCTTTTCCTTTTAAAAAATCTTGTTCACTTAAATGCCTGCATATTATTGGATAGATTCTATTATTTATTGTTTTTAGCAATATTTTTGATAATCAAAAATATTGCTAAAAACAATAAATCAAAGATAAAGCAATCCCTGCAACCTGACACATTCCACTTTTTTGGAATTGAGATGCATATTGATCTAATGAAGTCCTTGGGAAGAGTCCTTTTACATATGTGTCTAATTATTTTTATAAGATATTTTTTTATTCCATCATCTCAACAAGCTCTGCAAGCAAGTCATCAGAGCCAGGGATTTGTTATTTATTAGATTTTTTATTGTTAACGATTTTATCATCCAATATAAATGGTTTTTCTCTTCTATGCTAATAGTGGGTTTAGCAGGATTATCATCACCGTAAAGTTCTTTAAGGTACTCTTTTCATATACAGTGGGTGATCAGTTAACGAACAGTTCGGATAACAAACACTTTTTTGAAAGATTTTTTATGTTTGGTTAACGAACACATGTTCGGATAACGAACACTTCACAGAACAAACTGTGGGACCCACAGACTGACCGAATGACAGATCAGCTGGATGGCTGCGTGGTAAAGCTGTGGCTTATCATTCTGGAGGATCCAGGGGTCCAACTCCTCCAATTTTTAGGAGAGATCTGGGTCCAGACCATTGAAACCCATCCTTCAATCTTCCGGTTGACCCCATCATGGGTGTTGGTCAGCCTGTGAT